>JAINVK010001352.1:0-33014 GCA_030068075.1 Paguma larvata
AGAGTAAAGCGTATGGCTCTTTGCTGTAGTTCTGCGCATTCAGTTTTTACCGTGCTACCTAAAGAAACAAGAGGTTAGTTTCAGTGAGCCCCTCGCCACTGTGTTGTTTCACAGAGTAAAGCGTATGGCTCTTTGCTGCTAGTTCTATGCATTCAGTTTTTTTAACCGAGCTACCTAAGGGAAACAAGTGGTTAGTTCAATGAGACACTCGCCACAGTGTTGGTTCACAGAGTGGAGTGTATAGCTCGTTGCTGCCTGATTCTGCACATCAGTTCCTAACAGTGCTACATAAAGGAAACAAGAGTTAGTTCAGTGAGGCACTCGCCACTGTGTTGTTTCACAGAGTAAACATAAGGCTCTTTGCTGCTAGTTCTAGGCATTCAGTTTTTAACCGTGCTACGTAAATTAAACAAGAGGTTAGTTCAATGTGGCCCTCGCCACTGTGTTGTTTCACAGAGTAAAGCGTACGGCTCTTTGCTGCTAGTTCTGCGCATTCAGTTTTTTACCGTGCTACCTAAGTGAAACAAGAGGTTAATTCAGTGAGGCACTCTCCATCTGTGTTGTTTCACAGAGTAAAGGCTACGGCTCTTTGCTGCTCATTCTGCTCATTGCAGTTTTTAACCGTGCTATCTCAGTGAAACAGGAGGTTTCGTTCAGTGAGGCATTCGCCAAAGTGTTCTTCACAGAGTGGAGGTATGTAGCAATTGCTGCCTGTTCTGGCGCATTCAGTTTCCTAATCGTGCTGCGGAAGTGAAACAAGAGGTTAGTTCAATGACTCACTCGCCAAAAGTGTTGCTCACAGAGTTGAGTGTATGGCATCTTTTGCTGCTATTCTGCGCATTCAGTTTTAACCGTGCTATCTAAATGAAACAAGAGTTAGTTCAGTGAGGCACTCGCCACAGTGTTGGTTCACAGAGTGGAGTTGTATGCACTTTGCTGCCTTTCTGCGCATTCAGTTCTTAACCGTGCTATCTAAATGAAACAAGAGGTTAGTTCAGTGAGGCACTCGCCACTGTGTTGTTTCACAGAGTAAAGCGTATGGCTCTTTGCTGCTAGTTCTGCGCATTCAGGTTTTTAACCGTGGCTACCTAAATGAAACAAGAGGTTAGTTCAGTGAGGCACTCGCCACTGTGTTGTTTCACAGAGTAAAGCGTAATGCTCTTTGCTGCTACTTCTGCGCATTCAGGTTTTAACCGTGCTATCTAAATGAAACAAGAGGTTAGTTCAGTGAGGCACTCGCCACTGTGTTGTTTCACAGAGTAAAGCGTATGGCTCTTTGCTCCTTTCTTCGCATTCAGTTTTTAACCGTGCTATCTAATTGAAACAAGAGGCTTAGATCAGTGAGGCACTCGCCACAGTGTTGTTCACAGAGTGGAGTGTATGGCACTTGCTGCCTGTTCTGCGCATTCATTTCCTAGCAGTGCTACCTAAATGAAACAAGAGGTTAGTTCAGTGAGGCACTCGCCACTGTGTTTGTTTCACAGAGTAAAGCGTATGGCTCTTTGCTGCTTGTTCTGCGCTATTCAGTTTTAAACCGTGCTACCTAAGGGAAACAAGAGGTTAGTTCAATGAGGCACTCGCCACTGTGTTGTTTCACAGAGTTAAGCGTATGGCTCTTGCTGCTCTTCTGCGCATTCAGTTTCTTAACCGTGCTACCTAAAGGAAACAAGAGGTTAGTTCAGTGAGGCACTCGCCACTGTGTTGTTTTCACAGAGTAAAGCGTATGGCTCTTTGCTGCTAGTTCTGCGCATTCAGGTTTTAACCGTGCTACCTAAATGAAACAAGAGGTTAGTTCAGTGAGGCACTCGCCACTGTGTTTGTTCACAGAGTAAAGCGTATGGCTCTTTGCTGCTAGTTCTGCGCATTCAGTTTTTAACCGTGCTACCTAAGGGAAACAAGAGGTTAGTTCAATGAGCACTCGCCACAGTGTTGGTTCACAGAGTGGAGTGTATAGCACGCTTGCTTGCCTGTTCTGCGCATTCAGTTCCTTACAGTGCTACCTAATGAAACAAGAGGTTAGTTCAGTGAGGCACTCGCCACAGTGTTGTTTCACAGAGGAAAGCCGTATGGACTCTTTGCTGCTAGTTCTGCGCATTCAGGTTTTAACCGTGCTACCTAATAGAAACAAGAGGTTAGGTTCAAGGAGGCACTCAGCCAAAGTGTTGGCCTTCACAGAGGGGAGTGTATGCCAACTTTGCTGCCCGTTTCTTGCGCATTCAAGTTCAATACGCTGCTACCTAAATGAAACAAGAGGTTAGTTCAGTGAGGCACTCGCCACTGTGTTGATTCACAGAGTAAGCGTATGGCTCTTTGCTGCTTGTCTGCGCATTCAGTTTTTAACCGTGCTACTAAGTTGAAACAAGAGGTAGTTCAATGAGGCCCTCGCCAACTGTGTTGTTTCACAGACGTAAAGCTTAGGGCTCTTTGCTGCTACTTCTGCGCATTCAGTTTTTTACCGTGCTACTCTAAGGAAACAAGAGGTTAGTTCAGTGAGGCACTCGCCAAAGTGTTCGTTCACAGAGTGGAGTGTTGTAGCACTTTGCTGCTGTTCCTTCGCATTCAGTTCTTAACAGTGCTAACTAAATGAAACGAAGAGGTTAGTTCAGTGAGGCACTCGCCACTGTGTTGTTTCCCAGAGTAAAGCGTATGGCTCTTTGCTGCTAGTCTGCGCATTGAGTTTTTAACCGTGCTACCTAAGTGAAACAAGAGGTTAGTTCAATGAGGCACTCGCCACAGTGTTGGTTCACAGAGTGGAGTGTATAGCACCTTGCTGCCTGTTCTGCGCATTCAGTTCCTAACAGTGCTACCTAAATGAAACAAGAGGTTAGTTCAGTGAGGCACTCGCCACTGTGTTGTTTCACAGAGTAAAGCGTATGGCTCTTTGCTGCTAGTTCTGGCATTCAGTTTTTACCGTGCTACCTAAGTGAAACAAGAGGTTAGTTCAGTGAGGCACTCTGCCACTGTGTTGTTTCACAGAGTAAAGCGTATGGCTCTTTGCTGCTTGTTCTGCGCATTCAGTTTTTAACCGTGCTACCTAATGAAACAAAGAGGTTAGTTCAATGAGGCACTCGCCACTGTGTTGTTTCACAGAGTAAAGCTTATGGCTCTTTGCTGCTATTCTGCGCATTCAGTTTTTAACCGTGCTACCTAATGAAACAAGAGGTTAGTTCCAGTGAGGCACTCGCCACAGTGTTTTTTCACAGAGGTAAACGTATGGCTCTTTGCTGCCTAGTTCTTCGCATTCAGTTTTTACCGTGCTACTAAATGAAACAAGAGGTTAGTTCAGTGAGCACTCAGCCACTGTGTTGTTTCACAGAGTAAAGCTTATGGCTCTTTGCTGCTGTTCGCGCATTCAGTTTTTACCGTGCTACAAGTGAAACAAGGGTTAGTTCAATGAGGCACTCGCCACAGGTGTTGATTCACAGAGTAGAGTGTAAGCGATTGCTGCTCGTTCTGCGCATTCATTTTCTAACCGTGCTACCTAAAGAAACAAGAGGTTAGTTCATGAGGCCTCGCCACTGTGTAGTTTCACAGAGTAAAGTATAAGGCTCCTTTGCTGCTAGTTCTGCGCATTCAGTTTTAACCGTGCTACTAAATGAAACGAAGAGGTTAGTTCAGTGAGGCACTCGCCACAGTGTTGTTTCACAGAGTAAAGCTTATGGCTCTTTGCTGCTAGTTCTGCGCATTCAGGTTTTAACCGTGCTACCTAAATGAAACAAGAGGTTAGCTTCAGTGAGGCACTCGCCACTGTGTTGTTTCACAGAGTAAAGCGTATAGCTCTTTGCTGCGTTCTGCGCATTCATTCCGTGCTACCTAATGAAACAAGAGGTTAGTTCATGAGGCACTCGCCACTGTGTTGTTTCACAGAGTAAAGTATGCTTTGCTGCTGTTCTGCGCATTCAGTTTTTAACCGTGCTACCTAATGAAACAAGAGGTTAGTTCATGAGGCACTCGCCACTGTGTTGTTTCACAGAGTAAAGCTATGGCTCTTTGCTGCTAGTTCTGCGCATTCAGTTTTAACCGTGCTACCTAATGAAACAAGAGGTTAGTTCAGTGAGGCACTCGCCAGTGTTTTCACAGAGTGGAGTATAGCTTTGCTGCTTTTCTGCGCATTCAGTTTTAACCGTGCTACCTAAATGAAACAAGAGGTTAGTTCAGTGAGGCACTCGCCACTGTGTTGTTTCACAGAGTAAAGTATGGCTCTTTGCTGCTAGTTCTGCGCATTCAGTTTTTAACCGTGCTACCTAATGAAACAAGAGGTTAGTTCAGGCACTCGCCACTGTGTTGTTTCACAGAGTAAAGGTATAGCTCTTTGCTGCTGTTCTGCGCATTCAGTTTTTAACCGTGCTACCTAAGAAACAAGAGGTTAGTTCATGAGGCACTCGCCAAGTGTTGTTTCACAGAGAAAGTATGCTCTTTGCTGCTGTTCTGCGCATTCAGTTTTAACCGTGCTACCTAATGAAACAAGAGGTTAGTTCAGTGAGGCACTCGCCACTGTGTTGTTTCACAGAGTAAAGCTATGCTCTTTGCTGCTGTTCTGCGCATTCAGTTTTAACCGTGCTACCTAAATGAAACAAGAGGTTAGTTCAGTGAGGCACTCGCCACTGTGTTGTTTCACAGAGTAAAGCTATGGCTCTTTGCTGCTGTTCTGCGCATTCATTTTAACCGTGCTACCTAATGAAACAAGAGGTTAGTTCAGTGAGGCACTCGCCACTGTGTTGTTTCACAGAGTAAAGCGTAGGCTCTTTGCTGCTGTTCTGCGCATTCAGTTTTGAACCGTGCTACCTAATGAAACAAGTGGTTAGTTCATTGAGGCTCTCGCCACTGTGTTGTTTCCAGAGTAAAGCGTACTGGCTCTTTGCTGCTAGTTCTCGCATTCAGTTTTTAACCGTGCTACCTAAGGAAACAAGAGGTTAGTTCAATGAGCACTCGCCACAGTGTTGGTTCACAGAGTGGAGTGTTATAGCACGTTGATGCCTGTTCGGCACATTTAGTTCCTACCAGTGCTACCTAAATGAAACAAGAGGTTAGTTCAGTGAGGCACTCGCACTGTGTTGTTTCACAGAGTAAAGCGTTATGGCTCTTTGCTGCTAGTTCTGGCATTCAGTTTTTAACCGTGCTAACCGTAATGAAACAAGAGGTTAGTTCAAGTGAGGCCCTCGCCACTGTGTTGTTTCACAGAGTAAAGCGTATGGCTCTTTGCTGCTAGTTACTGCGCATTCAGTTTTTAACCGTGCTACCTAAATGAAACAAGAGGTTACGTTCAGTGAGGCACTCGCCACTGTGTTGTTTCACAGAGTAATATGGCTCTTTGCTGCTGTTCTGCGCATTCAGTTTTTAACCGTGCTACCTAAATGAAACAAGAGGTTAGTTCAGTGAGGCACTCGCCAGTGTTTCACAGAGTGAGTATGTACTCTTTGCTGTTCTGCATTCAGTTTTTAACCGTGCTACCTAATGAAACAAGAGGTTAGTTCAGTGAGGCACTCGCCACTGTGTTGTTTCACAGAGTAAAGGTAGGCTCTTTGCTGCTAGTTCTGCGCATTCAGTTTTAACCGTGCTACCTAATGAAACAAGAGGTTAGTTCATGAGGCACTCGCCACTGTGTTGTTCACAGAGTAAAGCGTAGGCTCTGCTGCTGTTCTGCGCATTCAGTTTTAACCGTGCTACCTAAATGAAACAAGAGGTTAGTTCAGTGAGGCACTCGCCACTGTGTTGTTTCACAGAGTAAAGGTATCTCTTTGCTGCTGTTCTGCCATTCAGTTTTTAACCGTGCTACCTAATGAAACAAGAGGTTAGTTCGTGAGGCACTCGTCCAAAGTGTTGCCTTCACAGAGTGGAGTATGTACAATTTGCTACTGTTCTCGCATTCAAGTTCATTAACCGCATACCTAAAAGAAACTAAGAGGTTAGTTCAATGAGGCACTCCGCCACAGGGCTTGGTTCCCAGAATGGAGAGCTTATAGCACCTTGCTGCTAGTTCTAGGCATTTCAATTTAAGCCTTGCTACCTAAATTGAAAACGAGGTTAGTTCAGTGAGGCACTCGCCACTGTGTTGTTTCAGAGTAAAGCTATGGCTCTTTGCTGCTAGTGTTCTGCGCATTGAGTTTTAACCGTGCTACCTAAAGTGAAACAAGAGGTTAGTTCATTGAGGCACTCGCCACAGTGTTGGTTCACAGAGTGGAGTGTATAGCACCTTGCTGCCCGTTCTGCGCATTCAATTCCTTACAGTGCTACCTAAATGAAACAAGAGGTTAGTTCAGTGAGGCACTCGCCACTGTGTTGTTTCACAGAGTAAAGCGTATGGCTCTTTGCTGCTAGTTCTAGGCATTCAGTTTTAACCGTGCTACCTAAATGAAAGACGAGGTTAGTTCAGTGAGGCACTCGCCACTGTGTTGTTTCACAGAGTAAAGCGTATGGCTCTTTGCTGCTAGTTCTGCGCATTCAGTTTTTAACCGTGCTATCTAAGTGAAACAAGAGGTTAGTTCAGTGAGGCACTCGCCAAAGTGTTCCTTCACAGAGTGGAGTATGTAGCAATTTGCTGCCTTTCTGCGCATTCATTTCTTAACCGTGCTAACTAAAAGAAACGAGAGGTTAGTTCAATGAGGCACTCGCCACTGTGTTGTTTCCCAGAATAAAGCATATGGCTCTTTGCTGCTAGTTCTGCGCATTGAGTTTTTTAACCGTGCTACCTAAGTGAAACAAGAGGTTAGTTCAATGAGGCACTCGCCACAGTGTTGGTTCACAGAGTGGAGTGTATAGCACCTTGCTGCCTGTTCTGCGCATTCAGTTCCTAACAGTGCTACTAAATGAAACAAGAGGTTAGTTCAGTGAGGCACTCGCCACTGTGTTGTTTCACAGAGTAAAGCGTATGGCTCTTTGCTGCTAGTTCTGCGCATTCAGTTTTTAACCGTGCTACCTAAGTGAAACAAGAGGTTAGTTCAGTGAGGCACTCGCCACTGTGTTGTTTCACAGAGTAACGCTTATGGCTCTTTGTTGCTTGTTCTGCGCATTCAGTTTTTAACCTTGCTACCTGAATGAAACAAGAGGTTAGTTCAATGAGGCACTCGCCACTGTGTTGTTTCACAGAGTAAAGCTTATGGCTCTTTGCTGCTAGTTCTGCGCATTCAGTTTTTAACCGTGCTACCTAAGTGAAACAAGAGGTTAGAACAGTGAGGCACTCGCTACAGTGTTGTTTCACAGACAGGAGTGTATGGTACTTTGCTGCCAGTTCTGGGCATTCAGTTAGTAACCTTGCTACCTATATGAAACAAGGGTTTAGTTCACTGAGGCACTCGCCACAGTTTTGGTTCACAGAGTGGAGTATATAGCACGTGGCTTCTATTTCTGTGCATTCTGTTCCTAACCGTGCTACCTAAATGAAACAAGAGGGTAGTTCAACGAGGCACTCGCCACAGTGTTGCCTCACAGAGTGGTTATATAGCACATCGCTCCAACATTTGTGTATTGGATTCCATACGCTGCTAACGTACTGAAACAGGTTCGAGAATGAGTCCTTCCACTCAGTGTTGTTTCACAGAAATGAGTACACGACACTTCGCTGCTAGTTCTGCGAATTGGATTCCGAACACTGCTACCTTACCGAAGCAAGAGGTTACTTCAGAGAGGCACTCGCCACAGTGTTGTTTCACAGACCGGAGTGTATGGCACTTTGCTTCTGCTACCTTACCGATACAAGATGTTACCTGAAAGAGGCAATCCCCACAGGGTTATTTCACAGAGATGAGGCATGTCACCTCTCATGATTCTATATCACACTTGCTGAAACAAGCTGGTTGTTGTAGGCGGCCATCAGCACTGCGTTCTTTCACAGAGTTTCCCACAGTGTTGTTTCACAGAGTTGTGTGTATGGCACTTAGGTCTAAAATCTGTGCGTTGGATTCCATGCGCTGTTAACTTACTGAAACATGGAGTAGAGGAATGAGGCCTTCCACACAGTGTTGTTTCTCAGAATTGAGTGTACAACACTTTGCTGCTTGTTCTACGAATTGGGTTCGTCTACTGCTACCTTACTGAAACAAGTGTTTACTTCAGTGAGGCACTCGCCATAGTTTTATTTCACCGAGTGGAGTGTATGGCTCTGCGCATTCAGTTCCTCACACTGCTAACTTACTGAAACAAGATGTAACTTGAAGGAGGAGTTCCCCACAGTGTTATTGCAGAGAGTTGAGTGCATGCCACCTCGCTACCTGTTCTGCTCTTTCTATATCACACACCGCTTACTTGCTGAAAGAAGCTGTTCGTTGCAGGAGGCATTCCGCACTGTGCTGTTTCACAGAGTTGAGTCTATGGCACGTTGCTGCTAGTTCTGCGCATTCAGTTCCTCACGCTGTTAACTTACTGACACAAGATGTAACTTTTAAGAGGCACTACCCACAGTGTTACTTTAGAGAGTTGAGTGCATGGTACTTTGCTGCCTGTTCTGCGCATTCTATATCACACACTGCTAACTTGCTGAAACAACCTGTTAGTTGCAGGAGGCCTTCCGCACTGCATTGTTTCACAGAGTTGAGTGTATGAGACTTCACTACTAGGTCTGTGCATTCTGTATCACACAATGCTAACCTACTGAAACAAGAGTTTAGTTCAATGAGGCATTCCCCACCGTGTTGTTTCACCGAGTTGAGTGCATGCCTCCTCGCTGCCTGTTCTGCGCATTTTATGTCACACACTGCTTACTTGCTGAAACAAGCTGTTAGTTGCGGGAGGCCTTTCATACTCCGTTGTTTCACAGAGTTGAGTATATGCCACTTCGCTGCTATGTGTGCACATTCAGTTTCACACCATGCTAACTTACTGAAATGAGCGGTTAGTTGAATGGGGCATTCCCAACTGTGTTGTTTCTCAGAGCGCAGACCTCCCAGAGAAGTGCCACACACTCAACTCTTGAAGCAACCCTGTGCAAAATGCCTCTTTCACGTAACATGTAGTTTCAGTTAGTTAGCAGTGTGAGGAACTGAACGCGCAGAAGAAGTAGCAAAGTGTCATTCGCTCCAGGCTGTGAAACAACATGGTGGGGAATGCCTCTTTCAACTAACATCTTTGTTCTGTAAATTAAGTGGTTGTGGATTGCCGTGAGCAGAACTAGGAGCAAAGTGCTATGCACTCGTCTCTGTGAAACAACACTGTAGCAAATGGCTCCTTCAACTAATATCGTGTTTCAGTAAGTTAGCATTGTGTGAAACTGAATGCGCAGACCTCGCAGTGATGTGCCATACAGTCAACTCTGTGAAACAACACTGTGGGGAATGCCTCTTTCATCTAACATCTTGTGTCAGTAAGTTAGCAGTGTGAGGAAATGAATGGGCAGAACTAGCAGCGAGGTGCCATATGCTCCAGGCCTTGAAACAACGCTGTGGGGAAGCCTAATTCAACTAACATCTTGTTTCTGTAAGTTTAGAGTGTGTGGATTCCCATGATCAGAACTAGGAGCAAAGTACTGTGCAATCATCTCTGTGAAACAGCACTGTGGGGAATGCCTCCTTCCCCTAATATCTTGTTTCAGTAAGTTACCAGTGTGTGAAATTGAATGGCAGAACTAGCAGCGAATTGTCGTCATAAGCTTCACTCTGTGAAACAACACTGTGGGGATTGCCTCATTGACCCAACCTCTTGTTTCCATAAATTAGCATTGTGAGAAACTGATTGCGCAGACCTCGCAGCGAAGTGCCACACACTCAACTCTGTGAAACAACACTGTGGAAAATGCCTCTTTCGCATAACATCTAGTTTCGGTAAGTTAGCAGTGTGAGGACCTGACTGCACAGAACTAGCCGCGAAGTGCCATATGCTCCAATCTGTGAAGCAACACTGTCGGGAATGCCTCATTGAATAAACATCTTGTTTCATTAAGTTAAGAGGGTGTGGATTCCCATACACAGAACTAGCAGTGAAGTGCTATGAACTCAACTCTGTGAATCAACACGGTGGGGAATGCCTCTTTCAACTATCCTCTTGTTTCAGTAAGTTAGCATTGTATGAAATTGAATGCGCAGACTAGCAGCGAAGTCCAATAGACTCTGTTCTGTGAATCAGCACTGTGGGGAATGCCTCAATCAACTAACATCTTGTTTCAGCAAGTTAGCAGTGTGAGGAACTGAGTGCGCAGAACTAGCAACAAAGTGCCATACACTCCACAACACTGTGAAACAACAAGTGGGGAATACCTAATTCAACTAACATCTTGTTTCTGTAAGTTAAGAGGGTGTGGATTCCCGTGAGCAGAACTAGGAGGAAAGTGCTGTGCACTCATCTCTGTGAAACAACACTGTGGGGCAATGCCTCAAGCAACTAATAACTTGTTTCAGTAAGTTATCAGTGTGTGAAACTGAATGCGCAGAACTAGCAGCGAGATGCCATTCACTCTACTCTGTGAAACAACACTGTGAGGAACGCCTCATTGAACTAAGCGCTTGTTTCAGTAAGTTACCAATGTGTGAAAGTGAATGCGCAGACCTACCAGCGAAGTGCAATACACTCAATTCTATGAAACATCACTGTGGAGAATGCTTCATCCGACTAACGTTCTGTTTCAGTAAGTTAACAATGAGTAGATCCAACACGCAGGTCTTGGAGCGAAGTGCCATACACTCAACTCTGAAAAAACACTGTGGGGTATGTGTCTTTCAACCAACATCTTGTTTCAGTAAGTCAGCAGTGTGTGGAATGGAATGGGTAGAACTAGCAGTGAAGTGCCATATACTGAACTCTGTGAAAATACACGGTGGAGAATGCCTCTTTCAGCTAACATCTTGTTACCGTAGCTGAGCAGTGTATGGAATCCAAAGCGCAGAACTAGCAATGAATGCCGTATTCTCCACTCTGTGAAAGAACACTGTAGGGAATGTCTCATTCAACTAACTTCTCGTTTCAGTGAGTGAGCAGCGTATGGAATCCAATGCGCAGAACTAGAAGCGAAGTGCAATATACCCAACTCTGGGATGGAATACTGTGGAGAAAACAAACTTCACCGAACATCCTGTTTCAGCAAGTTAGTAGTGTGGGATATCAAACGTGCAGAACCAGCAGCGAGGTGCCATACACTCAACTCTTTGAAACAATATTGTGGGGAATACCTCCTTTCACTAACATCTTGTTTCAGTAAGTCAGCAGTGTATGGATTCCAATGGACAGAAGGAGCGAAGTGCAATTCACTTAACTCTTTGAAACAACAGTGTGCGGAAGGCCTCCTTCAACCAACATCTTGTTTCAGCAAGTTAGCAGTATGTGGAATCCAAATCGGAGATCTTGGAGCGAAGTGCCATACCCTCAACTCTGTAAAATAACACTGTGCGGAGTGCCTCAATCAACTAACACCTTGTTTCAGCATGTTAGCAGTGTGTGGAAGTGAATGTGCAGAACTAGCAGCGAAGTGCCATACTCTCAACTCTGAAGCAAAACCGAGGGGAATGTCTCATTCAACTAACGTCCTGTTTCAATAAAGTAGGAATTTGTTGAGTAACATTCACAGAAATAGGAGCAAAGTGCCATACGCTCAACTCTGTAAAACAACACTGTGGGGAATGCCTCCTTCAATTAACATCTTTTTTCAGTAAGTTCAGGGTGTGGCATCCCATGCGCAGAACCCGAAGCCAAGCACCATTCACTCAACTCTGGGATACAACGCTGTGGGGAATGTTAACTAACATCTTGTTTCAGGAAATGAGCGGTGGATGGAATCCATTGCGCAGCAATAGTTGCGAGGTCCAACACCCTCTACACTGAAAAAGCACTGTGGGGAATGCCTCCTTTCACTAACATTTTGTTTCAGTAAGTGAGCAGTGTTTGAAATCCATAGCGCAGAACTAGGAGTGATGGTCTGCCACACACTCAACTCTATGAAACAACACTGTGAGGAATGTGTCATTCAACTAACATCTTGGTTCAGGAAGTGAGGAGTGGTTTGAATCCCATTCGCAGAACTAGGAGCGGAGTGCAATGCACTCAATTGTGTCAAACAACACTGTTGGGAATGCATCAATCAACTGACATCTTGTTTCAGTGTGAGGTTTATTGAATCCCATGCATCCCATGCCCAGCACTAGGAGCATAGTGCAATACACTGAACTTAGTGAAACAACAATGTTCGGAACACATTATTGAACAAGCATCTCGTTTCAGTAGGTCCGAAGTGTTGAATCAATCTCATGCGCAGAAATACAAGCTAACTGCAATGCACTCAATTCCGGTAACCAACACTGCGGGGTATGCATCATTCAATCAACATCTTCTTTCAGTAAGTTCAATTCCAGGCACAGAACTAGGAGCGAAGTGCCATACACTCAACTCTGTGAAACAAGAGTGATGGGAAAGTATCACTCAACTAACATCTGGTTTCAGTAAGTTAGTAGTGTATTGAATCCCATGCGCCGAACAAGGAGCTAAGTGCCGTGCACTCAAATCTGTGAATCAAGACTGTAGGGAATGCATCATTCAAGTACCATCTTCCTTCATTAAGTTACTAGTGTGTTGAATCCTTTCCAAAGAACTAGGAGCGAAGTGAAATGCACTCAACTCTGCAAAACAACACTGTGGGGAATGCATGATTCACTAACATCTTGGCTCAGTAAGTGAGGAGTGTTTAGAATACCACGCGCAGAACTAGGACCAAAGTGCCATACACTCAACTCTGTGAAATAACACTGTGGGGAATGCATCATTCAACTGACACCTTGTTTCAGTAAGTTAGTGGTGTATTGGATCCCAGGCCCAGTACTAGAAGCGAGCGTCAATACACTGAAATCGTGAAACAACACTGTGCAGAACACATCTTTGAATTAACATCTCGTTTCAGTCAGTTAGTAGTGTGTTGAATTCCATGAGCAGAGCTAGGAGCAAAGTGCCATACATTCAACTCTATGAGAAAACACTCAGGGGAATGCATCATTCAACTGATACCTTGTTTCAGTAAGTTAGTAGTTTGTTGAATCCCATGCACAGAACTAGGAACAACGTGTCATACACTCCACTCTGTGAAACCACACTGTGATCATCATTTGACTACCCTCATGTGTCACTAGTTGAAGAGTTTTTAAATCCCCTGCAAGGACTAAGGGAAATGCCATATTCTCAACTCTGTTCATCAACATTGTGGAGATTGCATCATTCAAGTAACATCTTGTTTCGCTAAAATGAATGTGTTTGAAAACGTGTGCCCGGATCTTGGAGGGAAGTACCATATACTCGTTTTGTCAAAGAACACGGTGGGCAATGCTTCATTCATCTGACGCCTTGGTTCACTGTGTTAGTAGTGTTTGAAATCCAGGAAGGAGGTGTCCTCTTCTAAGGGCCAGATTGCCAGCAGCTGGTGCTGGGCCTCCCTTCTCCATATTTCACTTCCTCCAAGGTCTCTAGGACTCCAGCCCTCCTTATCCATCTTGACACATCTTTGATCTCTTGCATAACAAGGTTCTTTCTCCCATCCATCTCAGTCAGTGTCTCAAGAGTCCTATCATCTGCCTTCCACCTGGGGGTCTGGTCCAGTCCTTGTGTTCTGGGAGAGGTTTGGCCACAGGGCTCCTTCTTCATTAACTCACTGGGTTTCAAAATTACGTGGCCATTCAGATGCCCAGGGCATTGGAAGGCAACCAGCGGAGGTTGTTTGGGGGTGTAACCGGGCAGAGATTTGGGCAGGGAGCTGGTCTCCTTCTGGGCCGAGGGCAAATGAAGCCAGGCATCTTCGTTCCAAGTGGATCCCCATTCCCACTGGAAATGTCGAGCTTTAGCCCATCTCGTGCCCATATCTTTCCCCTTTCTGTATTTCTGACCATTTATGTTTGTCTCTCTTAGGACCCCTGGAGCCATCACTCACGCAGCTGGCATCGCTGGGTAGGCTGCAAAATCCCCCTCTGCTCCTGGTTCAGTGAGGGTGTTCAGGCTCTGCTCTACCAGAGGAAAGATGACCCAAGAAAGATGTCCCTGTGTGCCTGGTGCTTCGCCTGCTCTGCTATGGAGCGTGTGGGGGACCCTGATTGGTTCCCTGACCTGGATGATTGCTTTCCTTCATTCTGGAATGCAGCCAGATTGCCCATGGGCAGTAGGCATGAGGAGGGCGTCGGCATTGGAAGAGCCTTTGCCAGGAATTAGGGAAGCAAGCGCTTGTTACAGATTCCTGAGCAAGAGCCCTCCAAAGCTAGTAGCTCCAGCTCCAGCACTGCTGGCTCCCTCGACTGAGGGGAAAAGTGGCAGGGAGAGACCAAGCCAGAAATTGAGCCTCCTCAAGAAAGATGGCACGCTTCCTGCTCACAGAGTTCCCACGTAGAATCCTTCAGAGTGCTCTTTTGGCCTTAACCCACAGGACTCTCTTATTCGCAATACAAGCTGGTTGATAGGAGAGTGCACTGCATACTTCATTCTCCAAGTCATGTGTGATGAAGAACTCTGGCAGGCAATGGTGTGCCTGCATTGCCACCCCTGAGCCCTTTTGAGGAAAGACAGTTTGCATGGAAACTCTTCTGAGACAGTGTCTCAGCCTGGGGCTTTGGTGGTGTTTTTGTGATGGTGATAGAGGTGTTGCATTTGTCCCCTCTGAATTTTGTTTCAGAATGATGTGGCCCTCCCCAAACCCAGGGTGTGTGCAGGCAGCCAGGGAGAATGCTTGTGGGGAGGCTAAGCCAGAGTTTTGAGGTGGATCCCGCCTCCTGTGTGGGACAAGGGGAAGGAAGAGTCGTGGTCTCCTTGTTTCCCCCATGGCAATTTGAATGCACGGCTTGACTCACCTTATTGTCATTTCTCTACCATTGCTGCTCTCCGAACTTGGTCTCAGTTCACACGCGAGACCCTGTGTCTGTTCCCTGCACCAACAAACATCCCTGGAGCGGAGGTGAGTTCCAAGCCTTTCCTGGGCCAAGGCAGGGCTCGCAGAGTCTGATATCCCAGAGGACAGCTGACCCCCTGTCCATGAGCCCTTGGTGCTGGGAAGGCCACAGTACCGTGGCAATGAGTAGTCACATGGACCCTGCCCTAACGGCTGGAGCTACCCTCAATCGGAAGAACAGACAGTCTGTGCATGTGCAGCATGCTCCATGACCTGATCAGTGCACTGAAAGCCTTTAGAATATATTCTGCACCAAGGCATCGTTCCCACCTCTAGACCATTACATGGAAGGACCCTCTTTGCATCTCGGAACCTCTGCTGCCCCTCTCGATGAATATGATGGACAGAAACACACCAGAAGTCAACATTCCCCTCTATTTCTTAAGGAAGGATGTGGGCCTCTGGCTCACAGGGCTCCACAGAGCATCCTTTGGAACACTCCTGTAGCAAAAGCCCCCAAATGATCCCTGTGATCCCTGAGCTGGCCTGCTTGTGAATACATTGTGCTAGTCAAGTTCAATTCAACATGAAGAACTCTGGGCCTCGGTGGATCCAGTTTCATAGCACAGGTTTATCATCCATCAAGGACCGTCATGGGGTCCATACAAATTCAGCCTTTCAGAGTGCTATCTCCGGCTTGCAGATGCCCAAAGGGGACAAGCCGTTAAGACTGTGGGAAAGCTGGAGAGAAAGGAGCCTAGGCCTTTTGGTTTCAGGACTACATGGACATTCAGAGCACTAGGACATCAAAAGGAGTCCAGTCGAGAGCTGTTTTTGGCCAGGCAGGGCCAGACGTATTAGCGGGGAGCTGGCTTCCTTGCTGGACCTAGGGGAATTGAGAGAAACATCTCCATTGCACATGGATCACATTCCCATTGCATGGAAATATTGAACGCCCTTTGGTCCTGGCTGAAGTCATTCCTGTGCTTCTGACTGCCTCTTCATTCACCCTTAGGTGCCATGGAGCTGGCATTCACCGAGCAGGCATCCGGGGATGGGCGTCCAGTGGGAGCTGGGTCTCTTGCTCAGTAACAGCCATGAGCATCAGGTATCCCAAAGGAGAATAGCCTCCTATTCCTGAGCTTGGTGCTTGGCTGTCGGAAGCAAGGGGTGGAGGGGGGGCGGGTGGCTGGAGTGGAAGCAGCTCATCTCCTTGCTCTGCCTGTTTGAGGTGTGTTCCTTCTGAAAAGCAGCCAGTTCACACTGGAGCAGTAGGCTCCAGAAGCTGGTCAGCACAGAAAAGCCCTAGACACTAAGAGGGAACCACTTCCCCTCTCCACACTTTGGCGCCACAGCTGAGGGAAGCTCGCAGATACAGCACTGTCACTGCCTACTCCACTTCAGGATGGGAAAAGTCAGAAATGCAGACCAATTCCCAGGGCTCTCCGGGTCCTTCTGAAAGAAGGCAGATCTGCTGCTGACAAGGCTCCTGCACAGAGACACTAGATGGCGCCGTTGCCTAAGCCATCAGTGTTCTTTTTCTTCTTCAGGCCAGATTGCTGGCAGCAGAAGCTGGGCACTTCCTTTTCCATATTTTCCTTCAATCCAGGTCTGCAGAACTCCTGCCATCCTGAATCATCGGGACACATCTTTACTCTCATATAGAAATAGGGTTCTTGTCACAACTGTTACTTCAGAGTAACGTACTCAAGAGTCCTTTCTGAAGAGAGCGTTTTTCAGTTTCTTGTCCTAAGTGACAGCCCTGCATTAGTTTGAAGCCAGTTCTCTCTTCTGCTAAACATAGAGGGGTACTGTGTTAGAGGTAGTGTGCCCCAGACTTCGGCTTACTGTGAACCTTGTTAAGGGTTATCATTGCTGAGAATTCTGTTTTCATTGCTGTTTGCTGTGAACACTGTGAAACTTTTCTTGGGGTGCTGTGAGGCCTGTTTCGTTTGCTATGTATTAGACTAAGTTGCTGTATGTTAAATCTTGTTAGGCATTTGAGTTAGAGACTTCGGAATGCACTAGACTCCTGACCCATTTGCTGTGATTGCTGTGAACCCTGTTTGCTGTGTTCGAGAATTGCCATGTTGTGAAAGTATAGTGCTGTTAAGGCTAAGGCCACTCCATTTTGGTTAAAGATCCATCTTAGAGTAGTTCTGGGCCCCGAGTTCCAGGAAAACGAGTCACCCTGGACTCTGCCCCGGGTTCCAAGAAACAGAGTAGCCAAAAGGCCGCACCCAGATTAGCAGACACGGTCACCACCCCGGGTGGGACTGGACCCTGATTAGCAGACCCTGCCTCCACCTTGAGTTCCAGGGAAACCACAGGAGGTCAGATTCCTAGAATAGCCCCTAGCAAAACTAATCAGTGTCCAGCCCACACACGCTGACCATTTGATTCTGCGCGGGACCCCCAAGCTAAGCCAATCCATAGCTAGCCCGCACCCGCCAAGTATGAAATACTCAATGAGAAACTAGCCCGCGAAATCCAATCCATCAATTCAAAGGATCCCCATTCCCGCCCAAAAAGTGTACTCAAACCCTGATAAAAAGCCTGGGTAAACCTGGCTCAGGGCTCTTGCCACTGCCCCGCTGCGTCGGGAGGTGCAAGAGTCCGAGCTTGAGCTTCGAATAAAGACCCTTTGCGTTTGCATCAGTCCCGGCTCCCCGGCGGTCTTCTTGGGATCCAGAATTTGGGCACAAAAATTGGTGCGTTGGCCGGGAATCCCCGAGACCCCCAGGGACCCCAGAACTGAAGGGTCCTGCACCGGTCAATGAGTCTGTGTTTTGTTGTCCTGTCTGTCTGTGCTGTTTGGTAAGTCTGTGCTGCTCAAGTGAGCCTATGAAAGTGAAAAGGGAGCTCCCGTGGTATCTGGGCCAGCAAAAGACCTAAGCGGACGCGCTGTTGGGTCGCTGGCGGGGGAGTTCTGGGAGACGTCCTGAACCCCCTTCTGGAGGGTAGTCCTCGTTCTTCAGGAGAGGATGAACCACTCATCCGTAAAAGGTCCTCGTTCTTCAAGAGAGGACAAACCCCCTGTCTGTAAGTCCTCGTTCTTCAGGAGAGGACAAACCCCCTGTGTGTAAGTCCTCGCTCTTCAGGAGAGGACAAACCCCCTGTCTGTAAGTCCTCATTCTTCAGGAGAGGACAAACCCCCTGTCTGTAAGTCCTCGTTCTTCAGGAGAGGACAAACCCCCTGTCTGTAAGTCCTCGTTCTTCAGGAGAGGACAAACCTCTTGTCTGAAAGTCCTCGTTCATCAAGAGAGGACAAACCCCTTGTCTGAAAGTCCTCGTTCTTCAGGAGAGGACAAACTGCTTATCTGGGAAAGCCCTCATGCTTCCCGAGAGAAGCAGAACAGGGCACTCATAGACTATCGCCCCTCAGATCACTTTCGGTTTTGCTTAAAGGAGCACAGAGGAAAATTCCTTGGCTGTTGTGACTTTCTGTTATGTGTTGACTTCGTGTTTGTGACTCTTTGCACTGACGATATAGAACAGACTGTGACGACTCCTCTTTCTCTCATGACGAAGCATTTTAAAGATGTTAAGAGCCGGGCTCACGACCTGAGCCTTGAAATTAAAAGAGAAAAATTCATAACTCTTTGCTCCTCCAAGTGGCCATCGCTGAACGTCGGATGGCCACCCGAGGGCACCTTAAACTTACCTATTCTCTTACAGGTTAAGCAGGTCATCTTCCGGCCAGGGCGTCAGGGACACCCAGACCAGATCCCCTATGTCTTGACATGGCAGGATCTGATTGAGACTCCCCCTGTTTGGTTAAAGCCCTTCCTCCGCCCGCCGATGACATCCACCAAAAGTGTTCTCGCTCTGCAGGAGCGGGAATCCCCTATGGGAACCCCTACCCCACGCACCAGGCCATCAGCCCTGCTTTACCCCGTACTCCAAAATGAGTCTGATGAGGAGATACTGCTTCCCCCGCCCTATCAGCCACAAGTGCAGCCTGGTGGCACTGCTGCGGAAGGTGCCGAAAGTCAAGCGGCACCAGATATTGGGGCACCTGCTAGGACAGGCCCTGCTGCAGGGACTCGGGGGAGGGCCCATAGAGTAACACAATCCCCGCAGGGACCAGCTAACTCTACCATCCTTCCCCTGTGAGCAATAGCTCCCCCGGACGGGGCAAGGAACCAAATGCTGTATTATTGGCCTTTTGCTACTAGCGATTCATATAACTGGAGGACCCAAAATTCCAAATTCTCAGAAAATCCTAAAGATGGAATCAACTTGTTAGACACTGTTTGTTCACCCATCAGCCCACCTGGGACGACTGCCAGCAGTTGTTGCAGGTCCTCTTCACTACAGAAGAGCGTGAGAGGACCCAGACAGAGGCCCGAAAACTGGTTTGGGGCAACAACGGACAGCCAACTGCAGACCATCAATGCTGTTTTTCCCCTTTCGCGCCCCAGTTGGAATTTCAATATGACTAGAGGTAAGGAGAGGCTCCCGGTTTAACGCCAGACTCTAATGGCAGGTCTCAGGGCAGCTGCACGAATGCCCACCAATTTGGCCAAGGTAGGGGATGTCCAACACGGTAAGGACGAAAGTCCAGCTGCCTTTCTAGAACGGGTCATGGAAGCATTTAGGCAGTACACCCCCATGGACCCAATGGCACCTGAAAATAGGGCAGCAGTAATAATGGCATTTGTGAATCAGGCAGCACCAGATATTAGAAAAAAGTTATAGAAAATAGGCAGGCTAGGAGAAAAGAGCATACAGGACCTGATGGCGGTGGCAGAAAGGGTTTACAACAACAGAGAAGACCCAGAGGAAAAGCAGACCAGGGAGAACGATCGACAGACCCAAAACCTGGCTAAGATACTCATAGCTGCCACCACAAGCGGTCCTCGAGAGAGAGAGTCACAACTTCGGGGGATTTTGACAGAACCAATTCCAGGTAAGGACCCCCGTCCCTCAGGGCGTCGCCTAAACTCAAACCAATGTGCCTATTGTAAAGAAAAAGGACATTGGATACGCAGTTGCCCCAAGAGAAGGCCCCAAGCTCCAGGTGCCCAGATCCTGGAGATCAAGAAAATAGATGACTAGGGGTGTCGGGCTTCGGCCCCCCTCCCCGAACCCAGGGTAACCCTCAAAGTGGAGGGGCAACCTGTTGACTTCCTCGTAGATACTGGAGCTCAACATTCAGTTTTAATAAAGCCGCATGACCGGCTATCTAATAAGACTTCCTGGGTGCAGGGGGCAACTGGTCTAAACCAATACTCATGGACTACACGAAGAACAGTGGACCTAGGCGTGGGCCGGGTATCCCACTCGTTCATGGTCATCCCAGATTGCCCCTACCCCCTGCTCGGACGTGACCTGTTATCAAAAGTAGGAGCCCAGATCAGTTTCCATCCAGAGGGAGCCAAAGTTATGGACAGTGGGGGACGTCCAATCCAAGTCCTCACAGTCAGCCTCCATGATGAACATCGCCTCCACCAGATCTCATCCCCTCCCATGTTGGACATAGATAATTGGCTAAAACAGTACCCGCAGGCCTGGGCAGAAACTGGGGGAATGGGACTAGCTAAACATAGGCCAGCGGTCTATATAGAACTAAAGCCAGGTGCAGATCCAGTCAGAGTCCGGCAGTACCCAGTGTCCCTGGAAGCCCGCCTAGGAATCACCCCCCGCATCTGGAGACTGCTAAAAGAAGGCATCCTAAGACCCTGCCAGTCAGCCTGGAATACCCCCTTGCTTCCGGTACGTAAACCACACACCAATGACTATAGGCCAGTACAGGACCTCAGAGAAGTTAACAAGAGGGTCATAGACATTCATCCCACAGTCCCTAACCCCTGCACCCTCCTCAGCTCCTTGGCCCCAACGCGAACCTGGTATACGGTGTTAGATTTGAAAGATGCTTTTTTCAGCCTGCCCCTGGCCCCAAAAGGCCAGGACTTGTTTGCATTCGAGTGGACCGATCCTGAGGAAAGGATCCACGGACAGCTGACTTGGACAAGATTGCCACAAGGATTTAAAAACTCCCCCACCATCTTTGATGAGGCGCTCCATGAAGACTTGGGTGAGTTTCGAACCCAGCACCCGGACTTAACATTATTGCAGTATGTAGATGACTTATTGATGGCAGTCGAAACTCAAGCAGCCTGCCTCCGAGGTACCAAGAGCCTATTACAGATGCTGGGGGACCTCGGATATCGGGCATCAGCAAAGAAGGCACAAATCTGCAAGACGGAGGTAAGCTACCCGGGCTACAAATTAAAAGATGGCCAGAGATGGTTAACAGAGGCAAGGAAAGAAACTGTATTAAAAATTTCAACCCCCCAAAACGCACGTCAAGTGCGAGAGTTCCTTGGAACTGCCGGGTTCTGCCGCCTCTGGATTCTGGGTTTTGCAGAGCTCGCTAGACCCCTTTATGAAGCAGCCAAAGAAAGCAAAAAGTTCCAATGGACCGAGGCTACGGGGATGGCTTTCAAACGCCTCAAGGAGGCACTGCTGTCCGCCCCAGATTTAGCGCTCCTGGACTTGACTAAACCATTCCACCTCTATATAGATGAAAATAAGGGGATAGCAAAGGGGGTCCTGATGCAGTCCCTAGGGCCTTGGAAGAGGCCTATTGCTTATCTCTCCAAGAAATTGGACTCCGTGGCAGCCGGATGGCCCCCATGCCTGCGGATCATAGCAGCAGTAGCCATGCTAGTAAAAGATGCCAACAAACTTACTTGGGGACAAGAGTTATACATAATAACTCCCCATGCCATAGAGGGAATACTCCAACAGCCACCAGACAGATGGCTAAGCAATGCCCGCCTCACCCATTATCAAGGGCTCCTGCTAAATCCTGCCAGAATTGTTTTTCAGCGCCCCCCCCCCCCGCTACCTTGAACCCAGCAACCTTACTGCCAGCACCAGACCTAGATTCACCTCTCCATGACTGCACAGAAATCTTGGCCCAGGTCCATGGGGTCCACGAGGATCTGCAGGACCAGCCGCTGCCCAACGCTGAGGTCACCTGGTACACGGACGGCAGCAGCTACATCAAGACAGAATAAGGTATGCGGGGGCAGCAATTACGACTGAGACTGAGACTGTTTGGGCAGAGCCTCTGCCGGCGGGCACCTCTGCCCAACGGGCTGAACTTGTAGCCTTAACCAAGGCACCGACTTTGGGGAAGGACAAGAGACTGAACGTGTTCACTGATAGCAGGTATGCCTTTGCCACGGCCCACGTTCATGGGGCCATTTACAGAGAGAGAGGGCTATTGACGGCAGAGGGAAAGACTATTCAAAACAAAGACGAAATACTAGCTCTCTTAAAGGCACTCTGGCTGCCTAAACAACTGGCCATAATACACTGCCCAGGCCACCAGAAACCAACCACACCTGTGGCCAAAGGCAATAACTTGGCCCATCAGGTAACCCGAGAGGTGGCTTTGCAGGTGGACTGTGCCTTAATGACCACCCTACCAGACCCCGGCCCAGCCAGCTTGCCGGTAACTCCTAGCTACACCAAGGAGGACCTCGACTGGATTAAGAAGTTACTCTTGACCCAGTGCCTCCACGGATGGTGGAGAGCAGCAGACTGCAGCATAATTCTCCCAGAAGAGATGGGGAACAAAAGTCCTATCCAAGATGCACCGAGCCACCCATATGGGCACAAGGAAAATGCAAGACTTAGTGAGACGTGCCAGGATCACCATTAAAGACTCCAGGACAAAAATCGAACAGATAGTCGCTAGCTGCAAAGCTTGCCAATTAACTAACGCCAGCAGAAATGAAAAGAACTCTGGCTCCAGGGCTCGTGGAACCAGACCAGGAGCCTACTGGGAGGGAGACTTCACTGAGGTAAAGCCTGGAAAATATGGATATAAATATTTATTATTTTTGTAGACACTTTTCAGGATGCGTAGAAGCCTTTCCTACGAAACATGAGACTGCACAAGTGGTAGCCAAAAAGATGTTAGAAGACATCATGCCCAGGTATGGATTCCCTACCTTGGTAGGATCACATAATGGACCAGCTTTCGTCTCAAAGGTAATACAGGGGATGGGACAGTTTCTTGGGGTTGATTGGAAATTACATTGTGCATATAGACCCCAGAGCTCAGGCCAAGTAGAAAGAATGAATAGAACCTTAAAAGAGACCTTAACTAAATTGATCATGGAGACTGGCGGTGACCGGGTGTCTCTCCTCCCCTTTGCCCTTTACAGGGTTAGAAACTCCCCCTATAAACTGGCACTAACTCCCTTTGAAATCATGTATGGGGTGCCCCCTCCTATACTCCCCAACCTACAGTCTAATGTGTTCACTGAACTTGATGATCATGAGCTTCTTATTTCCCTGAGGGAACTCCAGCGCACCCACCAGGAGGTCTGGCCCAGACTAAAAGCCATCTATGAGACTGGGCCCCCACCTGAGCCACATCGCTACCAACCTGGAGACTGGGTATACATGCGGAGACATCAGCAGGAGACCCTCCAACCGCAATTGAAAGGACCCTACATTGTGATCCTCACCACACCCACCGCCCTCAAAGTCGAAGGGATTGCTACCTGGATCCACTACACCCACGCCCGACCAGCTGACCCGTTCGCAGTTCCAGAGGACTTCATACCAGAATGGAAGGTCGAAAAGGACAAGGACAAGCCCCTAAAGCTAAGATTGTGCCGGGTGTAATGTGGTTGTTTGTTTGTATTGTTTTGTTTTGGTAACTATAGGACCTGCAATAGGAATTAGCATAGGAAAAGGCAACCCACACCAGCCTTTATTATTAACTTGGCAAGTTATACATACAGGCACGGGAGATTTGCCAAACAGCACATCCAAAGAGACACCTTTAAACACTTGGTTCACTGAGCTACATATAGACTTATATGATCTTTTACCCATTGAGGTAGTTGCAGCACCAGTCTACAGACTAAGTTCTTTTCCCGCAGCCCCCGCACCATTCCCTATATTTGGGAGAAAACAATTCTCCTCAGGCCCAAACTTTGTTCAGAGTCACCAATTTTATGTGTGCCTGGGGCACATTGAGGCTCAGGCCAGAAAATGTGGGGGGCCAACTGATTATTTTTGCTCTTCTTGGTCATGTGTGAGCACCGGAGACATAAGCTGGGCCCAGGGGTTTAAAGATGACCTTATTACAGTCTCTAGAACATTAAAACCTGAATGTAAGTACCTGAAAAACCAGAATAAATGCAACCCAGTGGTTATTAAATTCACTGACAAGGGATGAGAGGCAAGTTGGCTCACTGGGAAGAACGCTAGAGTCCCCTTCATTATGTTCACTGTGATGACTGCTGTGATACAGATTTGGGCTGATGTCATGTTAGATACAGAGGACATATACATAGCCAGATCTTAAATAAGGCGGCTCATAAATCTAGTGCGATCTGGGAATTTCTTTCTTGAATGACTCCACTAGTTTCTCTTCTCCAGAAGATGCTCTATGGTTAAATTGCTCAGATTTAACAACAGACCCTAGGAATGAGCCTTCCTAGCACCGAGGGACAGACCAGACACTAGGAAAGCCATCCTAGCACCGAAGGACAGACTCTAGGGATGACTCCCCTAGCCCCGAAATATGTGGCCTTCTTCACATCCGGGCAGGCGACTTCTAGCGCCAAACACTGCTGAGCGCCACCAACCACCTAGAGCCTAAAAAAGGAGAAAGCAAATGGGAGTCAAATTATCAGAGGCCCACTTTAGGCCACATAGATGCCGCCATATGTATTCCTCAGTCCATAACATTACATCATGTCCCATGATTGGGACAACACATAATCCAAAAGAAAAAGGGGGGAATGAAGAGAGCGTTTTTCAGTTTCTTGTCCTAAGTGACAGCCCTGCATTAGTTTGAAGCCAGTTCTCTCTTCTGCTAAACATAGAGGGGTACTGTGTTAGAGGTAGTGTGCCCCAGACTTCGGCTTACTGTGAACCTTGTTAAGGGTTATCATTGCTGAGAATTCTGTTTTCATTGCTGTTTGCTGTGAACACTGTGAAACTTTTCTTGGGGTGCTGTGAGGCCTGTTTCGTTTGCTATGTATTAGACTAAGTTGCTGTATGTTAAATCTTGTTAGGCATTTGAGTTAG
Source organism: Paguma larvata (assembly GCA_030068075.1). Taxonomy (NCBI): domain Eukaryota; kingdom Metazoa; phylum Chordata; class Mammalia; order Carnivora; family Viverridae; genus Paguma; species Paguma larvata. The sequence goes on from JAINVK010001352.1 coordinate 24,842, forward strand.
AGACTTAGGAATGCACTAGACTCCTGACCCATTTGCTGTGATTGTTGTGAACCCTGTTTGCTGTGTTCGAGTATTGCCATGTTGTGAAAGTATTGTGCTGTTAAGGCTAAGGCCACTCCATTTTGGTTAAAGTTCCATCTTAGAGTAGTTCTGGGCCCCGAGTTCCAGGAAAACGAGTCACCCTGGACTCTGCCCCGGGTTCCGGGAAACAGAGTAGCCAAAAGGCCGGACCCAGATTAGCAGACCCGGTCACCATCCCGGGTGGGACTGGACCCTGATTAGCAGACCCTGCCTCCACCTTGAGTTCCAGGGAAACCACAGGAGGTCAGATTCCTAGAATAGCCCCTAGCAAAACTAATCAGTGTCCAGCCCACACACGCTGACCATTTGATTCTGTGGGGGACCCTCAAACTAAGCCAATCCATAGCTAGCCCGTGCCCGCCAAATATGAAATACTCAATGAGAAACTAGCCGGCGAAAATGCCAATCCATCAACTCAAAGGATCCCCATTCCCGCCCAAAAAGTGTACTCAAACCCTCATAAAAAGCCTGTGTAAACCTGGCTCAGGGCTCTTGCCACTGCCCCGCTGCGTCGGGAGGTGCGAGAGTCCGAGCTCGAGCTTCGAATAAAGACCCTTTGCGTTTGCATCAGTCCCGGCTCCCCGGCGGTCTTCTTGGGATGCAGAATCTGGGCACAACACTATCGTCTGCCTTACACCCGGAAGTCGGGTCCAGTCCTTGTGACTGGGGGAGAAGTCTTGTCCCAGGGCTCTGTCTTTGTTGATTCACTGCATTTCAAAAGTATGTGACCATTCAGAGGCCCAGGGTATTTTGGAGGGGACCGGCAGAGGATGTTTGGCATGTAGCCTGGGCCAGAGATGTGGGCACTGAGCTGTCCTCCTTCTGGGCCGAGGGCAAATGAAGCCAGGCATCTTCTTTCCCAGTGGATCCCCATGCCCACCGGAAATGTCGAGCTGTGGCCCATCTGACTCCCATTTCCTTCCCCTTGCTGTTTTTAGACCGTTTTCTCCCCCATACTACCCATGGAGCCATCACTCAACAGCTGGCACCCCTGGCTAGGCTGCAAACTCTCACTGTGCTCCTGTGCTCAGTGAGAGCTATCAGGCTCTGCTCTACCAAGGAAAAGAAGTCCTTCAGTCCCTAGGTGCTTGGTGCTTGGCCTGCTGTGCTATGCAGGGTAAAGGGGAGCCAGCTTGCCTCACTGACCTGATGAGTGACTGGTGTTCATTCTGTGAAGCAGACAGTTTACACAGGGGCAGTATGAACCCGGAAGGGTCAGCACTGGAAGAGCCTTTGGCAGGAATTAGGGAAGCAAGTCCTCGTTGCCGATTCCTGAGCAAGAGTCCTCAGAAGCCAATAGCTACAGCTATTGCTGCCTCCCTCAACTGATGGGAATTGTGGCAGAGATATTACAATGCAGAAATCACTGGCTCCCAAAGAAGGAACGCAGGCTTCTTGCTGACAGGACTCTCAGGTGTAGTTGTTCAGGGGGCTCCCGTGGCAAAGCCCTCAGGCCTTTCTCCTTCCGGATACAGCCCAGTTGATAGGACCCTGCGCTGGGTACTTCTTGCTCAACATTCTTCCAGTCACATGCGTAATGAACAGCTCTGGCACTGTGTGTCTCCACTGCCACCCCTTTGTCCTTTTCACGAAAGAGGCTTTGCACGAAGACTATTCCAAGACAGAGTCTTAGAGTCATATGCTCTTTTTTCAGTTTGGGGGTTTTGTGGTGTCCTTGGGACGGTAACAGGGATATTGCATTGAGCCCTTCTCAGTTTGGGTTCAGAATGATGTGGGCCTCGCCAAACCTAAGGTACATGAAGGGACCCAGGGAGACTGCTTGTGGGTAAGGCTAAGCCAGAGGTTAGTGGTGGAGCCTGCGTCCTGTGTGGGACAAAAGGAAGGGAAGGTAGAGGTCTGCCTCCTCGATTTTCCCCACGCCCCTTTGAATGGATAGCTTAGACTCCCCTTGTAGTCATTCCGCTCCCGTTGCCGAGTTGCTCGTTTGCTCTCACATCACACACTGAGACCATGTGACTCTCCCACACGCAACCGAGTTACGAGAATTGCAAACGAGTTTCCAGTCAGTTCCTGACCCAATGGAGGGCTCTGAGTGTCTGACGTCCCAGAGGACAATTGATTCCCATGTCCCTGAGCTCTTGTTGCTGAAGAGGTTACTATAGCTATAGTCAATCCTTTCTCTTCTTTGGATACAAGAGTTTCTCTGGAATTGTTTTAGAGCCCTTGTGTCAGAGGCATGTCCTGTCCTGTGAAGCTGGGAGTCTGGGGAAATCCTGGTGAGTGTGCAATAGGCTTGGCCACAGGCACCCTGTAGTTGGATTTCAGAATTTGTGGCCATCACCAGGCCTAGAGCATCTGTAGGTGCCTGCTGGAGAATGCTTGTGTGTAGGCTAAGCCAGAGGTGTGGGAATGGAGCTGGCCTCCTGTCTGGATCGAGAGTAGAGGAAGAAAGATAACTTTTCTGTGGAGGGACGCCAAGCCCTTGGGAGATGCAGAATTTTGGCACTGCTTCCACTCATGCACATCGCAAGGCTGCTTTCCTGGCTAGGTCTCCATTCATGGTCCAGGGGCCATGGCCATATGAATGATGCCAGTTTCCCAGCCAGTTCCTGAGGAAATTGTCGGAATACGGATCTGTCATCCCTCATGAAATCTGAGCACAAGGTGTTGCTTAGCTGGCTAGGGTACGCGTGAGCATGGATATCCAGTGGCCCTCCTCTCCTCACTAATGGAGATGCCTTGATTTTGAAGAACAGCAGGTTTTCATGCGGGCGGGATGGTCCAGGGTCTGGTCAGCACACAAAGTACCTTTGGATGCAATCCTACACCAAGACTTGCTCCCAAACACTTGCGTCATCCGGGACACATCCCTCCTACCGCTAGCTGTATCACAGCTACCCCAGCTACTGACGGCAAGGACAGGACACACGCCTAGAGCCCAATCTTTCCCTCTGATTCTGAAGAAAGAATCTCGGAAGGCTCCTTGCTGACAGGGCTTTCAGGTGGAACTACTAGACGGCACTGTTTGCCAAAGACAACAGGTGTTTCTCCTTCCTCAGTCAGTTTGTGAGCTAGGGAAGACGGTGCTAGTCACGTCACTCTGTGCATTCTCTCATTCCTTCTGAGGGACACATCTCTGTGTGCCTCGCAGCAGAGGCAGGTGTGGAAGTAGACTCTCTGATTCTGAGATACAGTGCTTCTGCCCGGTTGCTCTCTATGCCTTCTCTCCTGGGACCAGGAGGTGGTAGTGGGATGGGGTGGTTGCTCCAGACCTACTTCTGGAGCAGAGCCTTTGCTGCATTATCATGCACGCCTCGTAAGGTAGGGAGCACACTCATGCACTGTGGGGTTAGTGTACCACCGGTATACTTCATCTACAGGTGTGGCTCACCACTCCCCACTGACACCCTAGCCAGGATTCATGGAGCCTGACATCACATCCTCTGGACCACTGTGTAGGGAGTTCTGTATCCAAACTCTCCCTGTACAGTGGGGTGACTGATCTGATCGAGAGACTAGGACTGACCCAGATCACAGGAGGTAGGAAGAGTCCAGAGGATAAGGCTGGGCTCGGGCCCTTTTTAGAACATGGCTCCAATCCCTCCCATCATGTTTTTAGAAATGAGAGAGTCTGATATTCTGGGAGAAATCATGCCCACTTGCTCTCCACATGGGTTCCTTTCACTATCCAGCCGCCACATGTGCACTGGCACACACATACTGAGGGTGTGTGTGTTCAAGAAAAAGCAGACACTGGGGAAGTGAGAAGACAGAAGAAGGAACAGGGTCAAGAGAGCTCTGCCATGGGGCAGCAGCATCCGTTTTCTGAGCTGCATGCTCAAAGGCCCAAACGTGGGCAAGGAATTCGTGAAATTGGTAGCTTCCTGCTGGGCCCCGGGCCACCCTTGGCCCAGACTCCAGAAGAAAGGACTAGGGCACCTGGAATTACAATGAGTCAAGTCCCATTGGTTAGACAATAGCTACAGAAGAAAAGTCTTCAGCATTCTTCTGTAGAGTGTTGGGTTTCTCCAGAGTTCCATAGAAGCATCATGGGTCCATTGGACTTGGCTCTCCATCAATGAGTCACTGTGTTCCGATTCCCTAGAGAAAGGCTTTCGCTTGCTGGAAGCCTTGGAGAGCCTAGAGACGCTTGGAGACTTGGGTTGGTGAAGACTTGGGATAGGGAAGCACATGTCAGAGCACTGTACACTGAATCTAGAGTCCAACAGAATCCCAGTCTTTGTTGGACCCCCAGGGTCTTCATTTGGAAACAGGGGGGTCATCGTCCTGGCCGACGTGAGGATGCCTCAGGAGGAAAGCATATACACTGCGGATGGACAGAGAAAGGGGAATGGCAGAAGCCTGAGATCCCTCGCACAGCCCTGGAGCCTCTAGGTCCTGAGCTTTACCCTGGGACCTGAAAGGGCCACTGCCTTCGTGGCAGCCACATGAAGGTGCTGATTTTGTGTGCAGATTTCATGCCTGTGGCTCCAGGGCTGGACACCAGGCAACAGGCAGCCTCCTGTGTCAGCGGTGCCCACCGAGTTTGGCTGGGGGAACTGGACCAGGGAAAGGTCATGCAGAGTCATTCTGCATTTCCCCTGCCTCACATTCCACAGGAATCTCCCATACTCCCAGTCATCTCCACAGAGTAAGCTGGTCAAACTCGAGATGGAGTGGCCAAAGGTGCTTCCATTTATTCCTTCAGGAACTGCTCCAAGCACTCACCTCATGCTTGGCCATCCGGTGGGCCCATGTGCAAGGCTTACAATGACAAAGTGGTCCCTGCCTGCCAAGTCTTCACAGTCTGGAGGGGAGAGGAACACAGGGATGAAGGACAAGACATGTGAAAACTAGGGCAAGCGCTGTCATCATGAAAAGAACGAGTGTGCTGTGAGGACAGGCTGGGGAGTCATCGGAGGGCATGAGAGGCCTGCCTGACGTGACATTTGCTGGGGCCAGAATGACAAGAACGAACCACACTGCACATGACTGCAGGGTGTCAGGGGGAAGATACGGTTGGTGCAGAGAATACGAGACACTGAACGGATTTGGCGCCCAGAGTCGGTGTAGCATTCACGAAGTTCCATTCAGCATGGAACTTGTCAAATCAGGCCTAGGTGCATCAAGTTGAATGACATTGTTTCTTAGCCATCGAGGCCCATCTCAGGGTCCATGCGAATTCAGTCTTTCAGAGTTCTATCTCCAGCTTGGAGATGTCCAATGTGGATCAGTCCTTGGGACTGTCGGAACGGTTGAGCCAAAGGAGCCCTGGCCTTTGGTTGCAGGACCACATGGACATCCAGAGGCCTAGGGCCTTGGCGGCCGTCTCCTGGAGACCGATCTGCTTGGAGGCTGGGCCAGACATATTAGAGGGGAGCTGGCCTCCTTGTTGGGCCTAGGGGACGGGAAGACACCCATCTCTATGCCATATTAGCCTCATTCCCATTGTCGAAATAGTGAGAACACTTTGCTCATGGCTATAGACATTCCCTCTCCCTTACTGTGTTTCTCACTCTGCATTCATTCATGCTTAGGAACCATGCAGCCGTCACTCACTAAGCTGACACTCCTTGGTAGGCCTCAGACTCCGAATCTGCTCCAGCGCTCAGTGAGAGATATCAGGCTCTGCTCCACCAAAGGAATGAAGGCCTTGTGTCCCTTGGTTCTTGCTTGGTGCTGGCGCTGCTGTGCTATGTAAGGCAAAGGGGAGCCGGCTCGCCTCACTGACCTGGATGATTCCCTTGCCTTCATTCTGAGAAGCAGAAAGTTCGCACATGGGCAGGAGGTAAAGGGGGGTGGGGTAGGCCTGGAAGAGCCCTTTCCAGGAATTAGGAAACTAAGTCCTTGGGGCAGACTCCTGAGCAAGAGCCAGCAGAAGCCAATAGCTACAGCTCAAACACTGCTGCCTCCCTCAAGTGCCTGAAGAAGCAGGAGGGGCAGACCAAAGCCACAACTCACTCCGTCCTAATGAAAATATGCAGGATTCTAGCTGACAGGGCTCCCAGGTGTAGTCGCTCAGGGGCTCCCTTGGCCTAAGCCCACAGTCGTTTGTTTATCTGGATACAACCCGGTTCAGAGGAGACTGCACTGGGTACTTCATTCTCAACATTCTCCAAATCTCACGTGCGATGAGCCCTGGCACGCTGTGTCCCCCACTTAGCCCTTTTTGTGAAGAAAGTTCTCCACGGAATTGATTCAGAGCCACTTTCTTAGAGCAATATCCTCTTGTTTCAGCTTGGGAGTTTGGTGGTGTCCTTGGGATGGTGATATAGGTATTGCTTTGGACCCTTCTCCCTTTCATTGGAGAATTGCGAGGCTGTCCCCAAACCTAGGGTGTGGAAAGATGGCCAGGGAGATTGCTTGATGGGAGTTTAAGCCAGTGTTTAGGGAGGATCCGGCCTCCTGTGTGAGAGAAGAGGAAGGGATGTTGGAGATCCCTCCTTCCTCGATTCGACCTGTGCTCATTTGAACGGAGAACGTTGCCTCACCTGGCAGTCACTCCTCTCCCAATGCGGCTTTTGTCCCTTGCTCCGTTTCACACAGCAAGACCACGTGGCTGTCTCCTACACAACCATGTTTCAAGGATTGGAAGTGCGTTTCCAGTCAGTTCCTGGGCCAGTGCGGGGCTCTCAGAGTCTGGATGCTGCAGAGGAGACCGCACCCTTATGTCCCTGAGCTCTTGTTCCTCAGCAGGCTGTTCTAACGCTAGTAAAGAATTGCTCTTCTTTTGAAACCAGGGGTTCCCTGGAATCCTTTCAGAGCCAGAGTCTCAGAGCCCTCTCCTTTCCTATGAAGCGGGGAGTCCGGTACCATTTTGGTGAGTGTGCAATAGGCGTGGCCACAGGGGGACTGGGAGTTGGCTTGCAGACTTTCTGGACATCCCCAGGCCTAGAGCACCTGCAGGTGCCCGCTGGAGAATGCTCGTGTAGGCTAAGCCACACGTTTCAGGAAGGGAGCCGTCCTCCTGCCTGGATCGAGAGTTAAGGAAGATAGGTATCTCCTGTGCAGATGGATGCTATTCCCTTAGGAGATGCAGAACTTGGGCGCTGCTTGTCCTCATGTCCATCCCATTGCTGCTTTTCTAGCTAGGTCTCAGGTCATGTTCCAGACCCTGGGGTGGTTACGTACACAGCCATGGCTGTAGGAGTGCTGCCAGTTTCCCAGTCAGTTTGAAGGAAATTGAATGCTCTCTGGCTCTAATTTCCAAGAGGAAACCTGGCCCTTCTGGCCCTAAGCACACGGTGTTGCTTAGCTGGCTAGAGGATGCACGAACATAGGTCTCCGGTTGTCCCCCAGGCCTCAGCCCCACTAAAGGAGATCCCTTCATTTTGGAGGACAGCAGGTGTTCACGTGGGCAGAATACTCAGGGTTGTGGCCAGCACAGAAAGGACCTTTGGATAGGATCCTGCAGCAAGTCCCACTTTCAAGCCCTTGCCCAAGGGGCGGGAGTACACCCCTGCTACAGCTGTTTCACTGCTGCCCCCACGTACTGAGGGCAAGCGCAGGACCCGTAACAGGAGCCAGGATTTTCCCGCTGACCCTGAGGAAAGAATCTGGGTAGGGCTCCTTGCTGACAGTACTTTCAGGTGGAACTAATAGATGGCAGGATTTGCCAAAGCCCACACGGGTGTCTCCATCCTCAGTCAGTGTGGGAGCTGGGGAAGACCATGCTAGCCTTGTGACCCTCTGCATTAACTCATTCTTATCCCTGATTCAGAACTCTGCCCTCATCTACCCATTTTCACCCCGTTTGTTCTATATTCACTCTGAGCCCTCCCTGGAGTCCACTCCATGTGTTTCTCCAACAGTCATACCCTGGACTCTCCACTGGGGAACCTAATCCATTCTTTGTGACCCTGGAATAGTTGGCCCAAAGGGCCCTTGGCCTTCCTTCAGCCGGATAGATTTCCCCGTATGCTTCTTCATCTCTGCAGGAGTCTCCCGGAACTCAGGTTTCTGGCCTAGTAGGCCTGCGTTATTGTTTTGGTTTGGGCCATAGAAGAACCTCACAGCTTGGCAGGTGTCAAGCACCTTTAGAAGACAAAACATGCTGTAAGGTGGGAAGTGATTACAGTCTGTGAATGATTCTCAGGGCAAGCTCTCTTTATTGTAAACCAGTGCAACCTTA
>JAINVK010001347.1:0-25709 GCA_030068075.1 Paguma larvata
TTGTTTCACAGAGTAAAGCGTATGGCTCTTTGCTGCTAGTTTGCCATTCAGTTTTTAACCGTGCTAAGGGAAACAGAGGTTAGTTCAGTGAGGCACTCGCCACTGTGTTGTTTCACAGAGGACAGCCTATGACTCTTTGCGTAGTTCTGCGCATTCAGGTTTTTACCGTTGCTACTAAAGTAGTTCAGTGAGGCACTCGCCACTGTGTTGTTTCACAGAGTAAAACATAAGGCTCTTTGCTGCTAGTTCTAGGCATTTGTTTTTAACGTGCTATGTAAATTAAACAAGAGTTAGTTCAGTGAGGCACTCGCCACTGTGGTTTTGCTTTCACAGAGTAAGCGTACGGCACTTTGCTGCTAGTTCTTGCGCTTCAGTTTTTTACTGTGCTACTCTAAGTGATTATTTGGTGAGTTATATGAGGCGCTTGCCACTTTGTTGTTTCACAGAGTATAGCGTTCGCTCTTTGCTGCTCATTCTGCGCAGTTCAGTTTTAAACCGGCTATCTAAGTGAAACAAGTGATTAGGTCAGTGAGGCACTCGCCAAGAGTTCCTTTCACTGAGATGGAGTATGTAGCAATTACTGCCAGTCTCTAGCGCATTCAGTTCTTATACCGTGCTAACTAAAGAAAACGAGATGGTTATTGTCAATGAGGGCAAGTTCGCCTCTGTGTTGTTTCACAGAGTATAGCGTACGGCTCTTTGCTGCTCCATTCTGCGATTCAGCTTAAAACCGTGCTATCTAGTGAAACATGAGTTGTTTCAGTGGGCACTCGCAAAGTGTTCCTTCACAGAGTGGAGTGTATAGCACCTTGCTGCCTGTTCTGCGCATTCAGTTCCTAACAGTGCTACCTAAATGAAACAAGAGGTTAGTTCAGTGAGGCACTCGCCACTGTGTTGTTTCACAGAGTAAAACATAAGGCTCTTTGCTGCTAGTTCTAGGCATTCAGTTTTAAACCGTGCTACCTAAATGAAGCAAGAGGTTAGTTAGTGAGGTACTCGCCACTGTGTTGTTTCACAGAGGAAAGCCTATGGCTCTTTGCTGCTAGTTCTAAGCATTCAGTTTTTAACCGTGCTACCTAATTGAAACAAGAGGTTAGTTCAATGAGGCACTCGACAAAGTGTTCCATCACAGAGTGGAGTATGTACCACTTTGCTCCCTGTTCTTCGCATTCATTTCTTAACAGCGCTACCTAAATGAAACAAGAGGGTAGTTCAGTGAGGCACTCGCCACTGTGTTGGTTCACAGAGTAAATCGTATGGCTCTTTGCTGCTGGTTCTGCGCATTCAGGTTTTAACCGTGCTACCTAAATGAAACAAGAGGTTAGTTCAGTGAGGCCCTCGCCACTGTGTTGTTTCACAGAGTAAAGCGTATGGCTCTTTGCTGCTTGTTCTGCGCATTCAGTTTTTAACCCTGCTACCTAAGGGAAACAAGAGGTTAGTTCAATGAGGCACTCGCCACAGTGTTGGTTCACAGAGTGGAGTGTATAGCACGTTGATGCCTGTTCGGCGTATTCAGTTCCTAACAGTGCTACCTAAATGAAACAAGAGGTTAGATCAGTGAGGCACTCGCAACTGTGTTGTTTCACAGAGGAAAACGTAAGGCTCTTTGCTGCTAGTTCTAGGCATTCAGTGTTTAACCGTGCTACCTAAGTGAATCAAGAGGTTATTTCAATGAGGCACTCGTCACAGTGTTGATTCACAGAGTGGAGTATGTAGCACTTTGCTCCCTGTTCTTCGCATTCAGTTCTTAACGGCACTACCTAAATGAAACAAGAGGTTAGATCAATGAGGCACTCGCCACAGGGTTGGTTCACAGAGTGGAGTGTATAGCACCTTGCTGCCCGTTCTGCGCATTCAATTCCTAGCATTGCTACCTAAATGAAACAAGAGGTTAGTTCAGTGAGGCACTCGCCACTGTGTTGTTTCACAGAGTAAAGCGAATGGCTCTTTGCTGCTTGTTCTGCGCATTCAGTTTTTAACCGTGCTACCTAAGGAAACAAGAGGTTAGATCAATGAGGCCCTCGCCACTGTGTTGTTTCACAGAGGAAAGCATACGGCTCTTTGCTGCTAGTTCTAGGCATTCAGTTTTTAACCGTGCTACCTAAGTTAAACAAGAGGTTAGTTCAGTGAGGCACTGAGCACAGTGTTGTTTCCCAGAGTAAATCGTATGGCTCCTTGCTGCTAGTTCTGTGCATTCAGGTTTTAACCGTGCTATCTAAAAGAAACAAGAGGTTAGTTCAGTGAGGCATTCGCCACTGTGTTCTTTCAGAGAATAAAGCGTATGGCTCTTTGCTCCTTGTTCTACGCTTTCAGTTTTTATCCGTGCTACCTAATTGAAACAAGAGCTTAGATCAATGAGGCACTCGCCACAGTGTTGGTTCACAGAGTGGAGTGTATAGCACCTTGCTGCCCGTTCTGCGCATTCAATTCCTAGCATGCTACCTAAATGAAACAAGAGGTTAGTTCAGTGAGGCACTCGCCACTGTGTTGTTTCACAGAGTAAAGCGTATGGCTCTTTGCTGCTAGTTCTAGGCATTCAGTTTTTAACCGTGCTATGCTAATGTAACAAGAGGTTAGTTCAGTGAGGCACTCGCCACTGTGTTGTTTCACAGAGGAAAGACTATGACTCTTTGCCGCTAGTTCTGCGCATTCAGGTTTTACCGTGCTACCTAAAGTAGTTCAGTGAGGCACTCGCCACTGTGTTGTTTCACAGAGTAAAACATAAGGCTCTTTGCTGCTAGTTCTAGGCATTCTGTTTTTAACCGTGCTATGTAAATTAAACAAGAGGTTAGTTCAGTGAGGCACTCGCCACTGTGTTGTTTCACAGAGTAAAGCGTACGGCTCTTTGCTGCTCATTCTGCGCTTTCAGTTTTTTACTGTGCTATCTAAGTGAAACAAGAGGTTAGTTCAGTGAGGCACTCGCCAAAGTGTTCCTTCACAGAGTGGAGTATGTAGCATTTGCTGCCTGTCCTGCGCATTCAGTTCTTAACCGTGCTAACTAAAAGAAACGAGAGGTTAGTTCAATGAGGCACTCGCCACTGTGTTGTTTCCCAGAATAAAGCATATGTCTCTTTGCTGCTAGTTCTGCGCATTGAGTTTTTAACCGTGCTACCTAAGTGAAACAAGAGGTTATTTCAATGAGGCACTCGCCACAGTGTTGGTTCACAGAGTGGAGTGTATAGCACCTTGCTGCCTGTTCTGCGCATTCAGTTCCTAACAGTGCTACCTAAATGAAACAAGAGGTTAGTTCAGTGTGGCACTCGCCACAGTGTTGTTTCACAGAGGAAAGCCTATGACTCTTTGCAGCTAGTTCTGCGCATTCAGGTTTTTACCGTGCTACCTAAATGAAACAAGAGTTTAGTTCATTGAGGCACTCGCCACAGTGTTGGTTCACAGAGTGGAGTGTATAGCACGTTGATGCCTGTTCTGCGCATTCAGTTCCTAACAGTGCTACCTAAATGAAACAAGAGGTTAGTTCAGTGAGGCACTCGCCAACAGTGTTGTTTCACAGAGGAAAGCCTATGACTCTTTGCCGCTAGTTCTGCGCATTCAGGTTTTTACCGTGCTACCTAAAGTAGTTCAGTGAGGCACTCGCCACTGTGTTGTTTCACAGAGTAAAACATAAGGCTCTTTGCTGCTAGTTCTAGGCATTCTGTTTTTAACCGTGCTATGTAAATTAAACAAGAGGTTAGTTCAGTGAGGCACTCGCCACTGTGTTGTCTCACAGAGTAAAGCGTACGGCACTTTGCTGCTAGTTCTGCGCATTCAGTTTTTTACTGTGCTACCTAAGTGAAACAAGAGGTTAGTTCAATGAGGCGCTTGCCACGGTGTTGTTTCACAGAGTAAAGCTTACGGCTCTTTGCTGCTCATTCTGCGCTTTCAGTTTTTTACTGTGCTATCTAAGTGAAACAAGAGGTTAGTTCAGTGAGGCACTCGCCAAAGTGTTCCTTCACAGAGTGGAGTATGTAGCATTTGCTGCCTGTCCTGTGCATTCAGTTCTTAACCGTGCTAACTAAAAGAAACGAGAGGTTAGTTCAATGAGGCACTCGCCACTGTGTTGTTTCCCAGAATAAAGCATATGTCTCTTTGCTGCTAGTTCTGCGCATTGAGTTTTTAACCGTGCTACCTAGTGAAACAAGAGGTTAGTTCAATGAGGCACTCGCCACAGTGTTGGTTCACAGAGTGGAGTGTATAGCACCTTGCTGCCTGTTCTGCGCATTCAGTTCCTAACAGTGCTACCTAAATGAAACAAGAGGTTAGTTCAGTGAGCACTCGCCACAGTGTTGTTTTCACAGAGGAAAGCCTATGACTCTTTGCCGCTAGTTCTGCGCATTCAGGTTTTTACCGTGCTACCTAAAGTAGTTCATGAGGCACTCGCCACTGTGTTGTTTCACAGAGTAAAACAAAAGCTCTTTGCTGCTAGTTCTAGCATTCTGTTGTTTTAACCGTGCTATGTAAATTAAACAAGAGGTTAGTTCACAGTGAGGCACTCGCCACTGTGTGTTTCACAGAGTAAAGCGTATGGCTCTTTGCTGCTTGTTCTGCGCATTCAGTTTTTAAAACCGTCTACCTAGAAGGAAACAAGAGGTTAGTTCAATGAGGCGCTCGCCACTGTGTTGTTTCACAGAGGAAAGCGTACGGCACTTTGCTGCTAGTTCTGCGCATTCAGTTTTTACTGTGCTACCTAAGTGAAACAAGAGTTTAGTTCAATGAGGCGCTCGCCACTGTGTTGTTTCACAGAGTGGAGTATGTAGCAATTGCTGCCTGTTCTGCGCATACAGTTCTTAACCGTGCTAACTGAAAGAAACGAGAGGTTAGTTCAGTGAGGCACTCGCCACAGTGTTGTTTCCCAGAGTAAATCGTATGTCTCTTTGCTGCTAGTTCTGCTGCATTCAGGTTTTAACCGTGCTACCTAATGAAACAAGAGGTTAGTTCAGTGAGGCACTCGCCACAGTGTTGTTTCACAGAGTGGCGTATGTACCACTTTGCTCCCTGTTCTTCGCAATCAGTTCTTAACAGCGCTACCTAAATGAAACAAGAGTGTAGTTCAGTGAGGCACTCGCCACTGTGTTGTTTCACAGGGTAAAGCGTACGGCTCTTTGCTGCTTGTTCTACGCATTCCGTTTTTAACCGTGCTACCTAAGGGAAACAAGTGGTTAGTTCAATGAGACACTCGCCACAGAGTTGGTTCACAGAGTGGAGTGTATAGCACGTTGCTGCCTGTTTTGTGCATTCAGTTCCTAACAGTGCTACCTAAAGGAAACAAGAGGTTAGTTCAGTGAGGCACTCGCAACTGTGTTGTTTCACAGAGGAAACGTAAGGCTCTTTGCTGCTAGTTCTAGGCATTCAGTTTTTAACCGTGCTACCTAAATGAAACAAGAGGTTAGTTCAGTGAGGCACTCGCGACTGTGTTGTTTCAGAGGACAGCCTATGGCTCTTTGCTGCTAGTTCTAAGCATTCAGTTTTTAACCGTGCTACATAATTGAAACAAGAGGTTAGTTCAATGAGGCACTCGACAAAGTGTTCCATCACAGAGTGGAGTATGTACCACTTTGCTCCCTGTTCTTCGCATTCAGTTCTTAACAGCGCTACCTAAATGAAACAAGAGGTTAGTTTAGTGAGGCACTCTCCACTGTGTTGTTTCACAGAGTAAAGCGTAGGGCTCTTTGCTGCTTGTTCTCCGTATTCAGTTTTTAACCGTGCTACCTAAATGAAACAAGAGGTTAGTTCAGTGAGGCCCTCGCCACTGTGTTGTTTCACAGAGTAAAGCATATGGCTCTTTGCTGCTAGTAAGCATTCAGTTTTTAACCGTGCTACCTAAGGGAAACAAGAGGTTAGTTCAATGAGGCACTCGCCATAGTGTTGGTTCACAGAGTGGAGTGTATAGCACGTTGATGCCTGTTCGGCGTATTCAGTTCCTAACAGTGCTACCTAAATGAAACAAGAGGTTAGATCAGTGAGGCACTCGCAACTGTGTTGTTTCACAGAGGAAAACGTAAGGCTCTTTGCTGCTAGTTCTAGGCATTCAGTGTTTAACCGTGCTACCTAAGTGAAACAAGAGGTTATTTCAATGAGGCACTCGTCACAGTGTTGATTCACAGAGTGGAGTATGTAGCACTTTGCTCCCTGTTCTTCGCATTCAATTCTTAACGGCACTACCTAAATGAAACAAGAGGTTAGATCAATGAGGCACTCGCCACAGGGTTGGTTCACAGAGTGGAGTGTATAGCACCTTGCTGCCTGTTCTGCGCATTCAGTTCCTAACAGTGCTACCTAAATGAAACAAGAGGTTAGTTCAGTGAGGCAGTCGCCACTGTGTTGTTTCTCAGAGTAAAGCGTATGGCTCCTTGCTGCTAGTTCTGTGCATTGAGTTTTTAACCGTGCTACCTAAATGAAACAAGAGGTTAGTTCAGTGAGGTACTCGCCAAAGTGTTCCTTCACAGAGTGGAGTATGTAGCAATTGCTGCCTGTTCTGCGCATTCAGTTCTTAACCGTGCTAACTAAAAGAAACTAATAGGTTAGTTCAATGAGGCACTCGCCACTGTGCTGTTTCACAGAGTAAAGCATATGGCTCTTTGCTGCTAGTTCTAGGCATTCAGTTTTTAACCGTGCTACCTAAATGAAACAAGAGGTTAGTTCAGTGAGGCACTCGCCAAAGTGTTGTTTCCCAGAGTAAATCGTATGGCTCTTTGCTGCTTGTTCTACGCATTCAGTTTTTAACTGTGCTACCTAATTGAAACACAACCTTAGATCAATGAGGCACTCGCCACAGTGTTGGTTCACAGAGTGGAGTGTATAGCATCTTGCTGCCCGTGCTGCGCATTCAATTCCTAGCATTGCTACCTAAATGAAACAAGAGGTTATTTCAGTGAGGCACTCGCCACTGTGTTGTTTCACAGAGTAAAGCGTATGGCTCTTTGCTGCTTGTTCTGCGCATTCAGTTTTTAACCGTGCTACCTAAGGGAAACAAGAGGTTAGTTTAATGAGGCCCTCGCCACTGTGTTGTTTCACAGAGTAACGCTTATGGTTCTTTGTTGCTTGTTCTGCGCATTCAGTTTTTAACCTTGCTACCTGAATGAAACAAGAGGTTAGTTCAATGAGGCACTCGCCACTGTGTTGTTTTACAGAGTAAAGCTTATGGCTCTTTGCTGCTATTTCTGCGCATTCAGTTTTTTACCGTGCTACCTAAGTGAAACAAGAGGTTAGAACAGTGAGGCACTCGCTACAGTGTTGTTTCACAGACAGGAGTGTATGGTACTTTGCTGCCAGTTCTGGGCATTCAGTTAGTAACCTTGCTACCTATATGAAACAAGGGTTTAGTTCACTGAGGCACTCCCCACAGTTTTGGTTCACAGAGTGGAGTATATAGCACGTGGCTTCTATTTCTGTGCATTCTGTTCCTAACCGTGCTACCTAAATGAAACAAGAGGGTAGTTCAACGAGGCACTCGCCACAGTGTTGCTTCACAGAGTGGTTATATAGCACATCGCTCCAACATTTGTGCATTGGATTCCATACGCTGCTAACGTACTGAAACAGGTTAGAGGAATGAGTCCTTCCACTCAGTGTTGTTTCACAGAAATGAGTACACGACACTTCGCTGCTAGTTCTGCGAATTGGATTTCGAACACTGCTACCTTACCGAAGCAAGAGGTTACTTCAGAGAGGCACTCGCCACAGTGTTGTTTCACAGACCGGAGTGTATGGCACTTTGCTTCTGCTACCTTACCGATACAAGATGTTACCTGAAAGAGGCAATCCCCACAGGGTTATTTCACAGAGATGAGGCATGTCACCTCTCATGATTCTATATCACACTTGCTGAAACAAGCTGGTTGTTGTAGGCGGCCATCAGCACTGCGTTCTTTCACAGAGTTTCCCACAGTGTTGTTTCACAGAGTTGTGTGTATGGCACTTAGGTCTAAAATATGTGCGTTGGATTCCATGCGCTGTTAACTTACTGAAACATGGAGTAGAGGAATGAGGCCTTCCACACAGTGTTGTTTCTCAGAATTGAGTGTACAACACTTTGCTGCTTGTTCTACGAATTGGGTTCGTCTACTGCTACCTTACTGAGACAAGTGTTTACTTCAGTGAGGCACTCGCCATAGTTTTATTTCACCGAGTGGAGTGTATGGCTCTGCGCATTCAGTTCCTCACACTGCTAACTTACTGAAACAAGATGTAACTTGAAGGAGGAGTTCCCCACAGTGTCATTGCAGAGAGTTGAGTGCATGCCACCTCGCTACCTGTTCTGCTCTTTCTATATCACACACCGCTTACTTGCTGAAAGAAGCTGTTCGTTGCAGGAGGCATTCCGCACTGTGCTGTTTCACAGAGTTGAGTCTATGGCACGTTGCTGCTAGATCTGCGCATTCAGTTCCTCACGCTGTTAACTTACTGACACAAGATGTAACTTTTAAGAGGCACTACCCACAGTGTTACTTTAGAGAGTTGAGTGCATGGTACTTTGCTGCCTGTTCTGCGCATTCTATATCACACACTGCTAACTTGCTGAAACAACCTGTTAGTTGCAGGAGGCCTTCCGCACTGCATTGTTTCACAGAGTTGAGTGTATGAGACTTCACTACTAGGTCTGTGCATTCTGTATCACACAATGCTAACCTACTGAAACAAGAGTTTAGTTCAATGAGGCATTCCCCACCGTGTTGTTTCACCGAGTTGAGTGCATGCCTCCTCGCTGCCTGTTCTGCGCATTTTATGTCACACACTGCTTACTTGCTGAAACAAGCTGTTAGTTGCGGGAGGCCTTTCATACTCCGTTGTTTCACAGAGTTGAGTATATGCCACTTCGCTGCTATGTGTGCACATTCAGTTTCACACCATGCTAACTTACTGAAATGAGCGGTTAGTTGAATGGGGCATTCCCAACTGTGTTGTTTCTCAGAGCGCAGACCTCCCAGAGAAGTGCCACACACTCAACTCTTGAAGCAACCCTGTGCAAAATGCCTCTTTCACGTAACATGTAGTTTCAGTTAGTTAGCAGTGTGAGGAACTGAACGCGCAGAAGAAGTAGCAAAGTGTCATTCGCTCCAGGCTGTGAAACAACATGGTGGGGAATGCCTCTTTCAACTAACATCTTTGTTCTGTAAATTAAGTGGTTGTGGATTGCCGTGAGCAGAACTAGGAGCAAAGTGCTATGCACTCGTCTCTTTGAAACAACACTGTAGCAAATGGCTCCTTCAACTAATATCGTGTTTCAGTAAGTTAGCATTGTGTGAAACTGAATGCGCAGACCTCGCAGTGATGTGCCATACAGTCAACTCTGTGAAACAACACTGTGGGGAATGCCTCTTTCATCTAACATCTTGTGTCAGTAAGTTAGCAGTGTGAGGAAATGAATGGGCAGAACTAGCAGCGAGGTGCCATATGCTCCAGGCCTTGAAACAACGCTGTGGGGAAGCCTAATTCAACTAACATCTTGTTTCTGTAAGTTTAGAGTGTGTGGATTCCCATGATCAGAACTAGGAGCAAAGTACTGTGCAATCATCTCTGTGAAACAGCACTGTGGGGAATGCCTCCTTCCCCTAATATCTTGTTTCAGTAAGTTACCAGTGTGTGAAATTGAATGGCAGAACTAGCAGCGAATTGTCGTCATAAGCTTCACTCTGTGAAACAACACTGTGGGGATTGCCTCATTGACCCAACCTCTTGTTTCCATAAATTAGCATTGTGAGAAACTGATTGCGCAGACCTCGCAGCGAAGTGCCACACACTCAACTCTGTGAAACAACACTGTGGAAAATGCCTCTTTCGCATAACATCTAGTTTCGGTAAGTTAGCAGTGTGAGGACCTGAATGCACAGAACTAGCCGCGAAGTGCCATATGCTCCAATCTGTGAAGCAACACTGTCGGGAATGCCTCATTGAATAAACATCTTGTTTCATTAAGTTAAGAGGGTGTGGATTCCCATACACAGAACTAGCAGTGAAGTGCTATGAACTCAACTCTGTGAATCAACACGGTGGGGAATGCCTCTTTCAACTATCCTCTTGTTTCAGTAAGTTAGCATTGTATGAAATTGAATGCGCAGACTAGCAGCGAAGTCCAATAGACTCCGTTCTGTGAATCAGCACTGTGGGGAATGCCTCAATCAACTAACATCTTGTTTCAGCAAGTTAGCAGTGTGAGGAACTGAGTGCGCAGAACTAGCAACAAAGTGCCATACACTCCACAACACTGTGAAACAACAAGTGGGGAATACCTAATTCAACTAGCATCTTGTTTCTGTAAGTTAAGAGGGTGTGGATTCCCGTGAGCAGAACTAGGAGGAAAGTGCTGTGCACTCATCTCTGTGAAACAACACTGTGGGGCAATGCCTCAAGCAACTAATAACTTGTTTCAGTAAGTTATCAGTGTGTGAAACTGGATGCGCAGAACTAGCAGCGAGATGCCATTCACTCTACTCTGTGAAACAACACTGTGAGGAACGCCTCATTGAACTAAGCGCTTGTTTCAGTAAGTTACCGATGTGTGAAAGTGAATGCGCAGACCTACCAGCGAAGTGCAATACACTCAATTCTATGAAACATCACTGTGGAGAATGCTTCATCCGACTAACGTTCTGTTTCAGTAAGTTAACAATGAGTAGATCCAACACGCAGGTCTTGGAGCGAAGTGCCATACACTCAACTCTGAAAAAACACTGTGGGGTATGTGTCTTTCAACCAACATCTTGTTTCAGTAAGTCAGCAGTGTGTGGAATGGAATGGGTAGAACTAGCAGTGAAGTGCCATATACTGAACTCTGTGAAAATACACGGTGTGGAATGCCTCCTTCAGCTAACATCTTGTTACCGTAGCTGAGCAACGTATGGAATCCAAAGCGCAGAACTAGCAATGAATGCCGTATTCTCCACTCTGTGAAAGAACACTGTAGGGAATGTCTCATTCAACTACTCGTTTCAGTGAGTGAGCAGCGTATGGAATCCAATGCGCAGAACTAGAAGTGAAGTGCAATATACTCAACTCTGGGATGGAATACTGTGGAGAAAACAAACTTCACCGAACATCCTGTTTCAGCAAGTTAGTAGTGTGGGATATCAAACGTGCAGAACCAGCAGCGAGGTGCCATACACTCAACTCTTTGAAACAATATTGTGGGGAATACCTCCTTTCACTAACATCTTGTTTCAGTAAGTCAGCAGTGTATGGATTCCAATGGACAGAAGGAGCGAAGTGCAATTCACTTAACTCTTTGAAACAACAGTGTGCGGAAGGCCTCCTTCAACCAACATCTTGTTTCAGCAAGTTAGCAGTATGTGGAATCCAAATCGGAGATCTTGGAGCGAAGTGCCATACCCTCAACTCTGTAAAATAACACTGTGCCGAGTGCCTCAATCAACTAACACCTTGTTTCAGCATGTTAGCAGTGTGTGGAAGTGAATGTGCAGAACTAGCAGCGAAGTGCCATACTCTCAACTCTGAAGCAAAACCGAGGGGAATGTCTCATTCAACTAACGTCCTGTTTCAATAAAGTAGGAATTTGTTGAGTAACATTCACAGAAATAGGAGCAAAGTGCCATACGCTCAACTCTGTAAAACAACACTGTGGGGAATGCCTCCTTCAATTAACATCTTTTTTCAGTAAGTTCAGGGTGTGGCATCCCATGCGCAGAACCCGAAGCCAAGCACCATTCACTCAACTCTGGGATACAACGCTGTGGGGAATGTTAACTAACATCTTGTTTCAGGAAATGAGCGGTGGATGGAATCCATTGCGCAGCAATAGTTGCGAGGTCCAACACCCTCTACACTGAAAAAGCACCGTGGGGAATGCCTCCTTTCACTAACATTTTGTTTCAGTAAGTGAGCAGTGTTTGAAATCCATAGCGCAGAACTAGGAGTGATGGTCTGCCACACACTCAACTCTATGAAACAACACTGTGAGGAATGTGTCATTCACCTAACATCTTGGTTCAGGAAGTGAGGAGTGGTTTGAATCCCATTCGCAGAACTAGGAGCGGAGTGCAATGCACTCAATTGTGTCAAACAACACTGTTGGGAATGCATCAATCAACTGACATCTTGTTTCAGTGTGAGGTTTATTGAATCCCATGCATCCCATGCCCAGCACTAGGAGCATAGTGCAATACACTGAACTTAGTGAAACAACAATGTTCGGAACACATTATTGAACAAGCATCTCGTTTCAGTAGGTCCGAAGTGTTGAATCAATCTCATGCGCAGAAATACAAGCTAACTGCAATGCACTCAATTCCGGTAACCAACACTGCGGGGTATGCATCATTCAATCAACATCTTCTTTCAGTAAGTTCAATTCCAGGCACAGAACTAGGAGCGAAGTGCCATACACTCAACTCTGTGAAACAAGAGTGATGGGAAAGTATCACTCAACTAACATCTGGTTTCAGTAAGTTAGTAGTGTATTGAATCCCATGCGCCGAACAAGGAGCTAAGTGCCGTGCACTCAAATCTGTGAATCAAGACTGTAGGGAATGCATCATTCAAGTACCATCTTCCTTCATTAAGTTACTAGTGTGTTGAATCCTTTCCAAAGAACTAGGAGCGAAGTGAAATGCACTCAACTCTGCAAAACAACACTGTGGGGAATGCATGATTCACTAACATCTTGGCTCAGTAAGTGAGGAGTGTTTTGAATACCACGCGCAGAACTAGGACCAATGTGCCATACACTCAACTCTGTGAAATAACACTGTGGGGAATGCATCATTCAACTGACACCTTGTTTCAGAAAGTTAGTGGTGTATTGGATCCCAGGCCCAGTACTAGAAGCGAGCGTCAATACACTGAAATCGTGAAACAACACTGTGCAGAACACATCTTTGAATTAACATCTCGTTTCAGTCAGTTAGTAGTGTGTTGAATTCCATGAGCAGAGCTAGGAGCAAAGTGCCATACATTCAACTCTATGAGAAAACACTCAGGGGAATGCATCATTCAACTGATACATTGTTTCAGTAAGTTAGTAGTTTGTTGAATCCCATGCACAGAACTAGGAACAACGTGTCATACACTCCACTCTGTGAAACCACACTGTGATCATCATTTGACTACCCTCATGTGTCACTAGGTGAAGAGTTTTTAAATCCCCTGCAAGGACTAAGGGAAATGCCATATTCTCAACTCTGTTCATCAACATTGTGGAGATTGCATCATTCAAGTAACATCTTGTTTCGCTAAAATGAATGTGTTTGAAAACGTGTGCCCGGATCTTGGAGGGAAGTACCATATACTCGTTTTGTCAAAGAACACGGTGGGCAATGCTTCATTCATCTGACGCCTTGGTTCACTGTGTTAGTAGTGTTTGAAATCCAGGAAGGAGGTGTCCTCTTCTAAGGGCCAGATTGCCAGCAGCTGGTGCTGGGCCTCCCTTCTCCATATTTCACTTCCTCCAAGGTCTCTAGGACTCCAGCCCTCCTTATCCATCTTGACACATCTTTGATCTCTTGCATAACACGGTTCTTTCTCCCATCCATCTCGGTCAGTGTCTCAAGAGTCCTATCATCTGCCTTCCACCTGGGGGTCTGGTCCAGTCCTTGTGTTCTGGGAGAGGTTTGGCCACAGGGCTCCTTCTTCATTAACTCACTGGGTTTCAAAATTACGTGGCCATTCAGATGCCCAGGGCATTGGAAGGCAACCAGCAGAGGATGTTTGGGGTGTGAGCGGGCAGAGATTTGGGCAGGGAGCTGGCCTCCTTCGGGGCCGAAGGCAAATGAAGCCAGGCATCTTCGTTCCAAGTGGATCCCTATTCCCACTGGAAATGTCGAGCTTTAGCCCATCTCGTGCCCATATCTTTCCCCTTTCTGTATTTCTGACCATTTATGTTTGTCTCTCTTAGGACCCCTGGAGCCATCACTCACGCAGCTGGCATCGCTGGGTAGGCTGCAAAATCCCCCTCTGCTCTTGTGTTCAGTGAGTGTGCTCTGGCTCTGCTCTACCAGAGGAAAGATGACCCAAGAAAGATGTCCCTGTGTGCCTGGTGCTTCGCCTGCTCTGCTATGGAGCATGAAGGGGACCCTGATTGGCTCCCTGACCTGGATGATTGCTTTCCTTCATTCTGGAATGCAGCCAGATTGCCCATGGGCAGTAGGCATGAGGAGGGCGTCGGCATTGGAAGAGCCTTTGCCAGGAATTAGGGAATCAGGCCCTTGTTGCAGATTCCTGAGCAAGAGCCCTCCAAAGCTAGTAGCTCCAGCTCCAGCACTGCTGGCTCCCTCGACTGATGGGAAAAGTGGCAGGGAGAGACCAAGCCAGAAATTGAGCCTCTTCAAGAAAGATGGCATGCCTCCTGCTCACAGAGTTCCCACGTAGAAAGAATCCTTCAGAGTCCTCTTTTGGCCTTAGCCCACAGGACTCTCTTATTCGCAATACAAGCTGGTTGATAGGAGAGTGCACTGCATACTTCATTCTCAACTTTCTCCAAGTCATGTGTGATGAAGAACTCTGGCAGGCAGTGGTGTGCCTGCATTGCCACCCCTGAGCCCTTTTGGGGAAAGACAGTTTGCATGGAAACTCTTCTGAGACAGTGTCTCAGCCTGGGGCTTTGGTGGTGTTTTTGTGATGGTGATAGAGGTGTTGCATTTGTCCCCTCTGAATTTTGTTTCAGAATGATGTGGACCTCCCCAAACCCAGGGTGTGTGCAGGCAGACAGGGAAAATGCTTGTGGGGAGGCTAACCAACGTCCATGGAGCGGAGGTGAGATCCAAGCCTTTCCTGGGCCAAGGCAGGGCTCGCAGAGTCTGATATTCCAGAGGACAGCTGACCCCCTGTCCCTGAGCCCTTGGTGCTGGGAAGGCCACAGTACCGTGGCAATGAGTAGTCACATGGACCCTGCCCCTAACGGCTGGAGCTACCCTCAATCGGAAGAACAGACAGTCTGTGCATGCTCCATGCAGCAGTCAGCATGCTCCATGACCTGATCAGTGCACTGAAAGCCTTTAGAATATATGCTGCACCAAGGCCTCGTTCCCACCTCTAGACCATTACATGGAAGGACCTCTTTGCATCTCAGAACCTCTGCTGCCCCTCTCGATGGATATGAAGGACAGAAACACACCAGAAGCCAACATTCCCCTCTATTTCTTAAGGAAGGATGTGGGCCTCTGGCTCACAGGGCTCCACAGAGCATCCTTTGGAACACTCCTGTAGCAAAAGCCCCCAAATGGTCCCTGTGATCCCTGAGCTGGCCTGCTTGTGAATACATTGTGCTAGTCAAGTTCAATTCAACATGAAGAACTCTGGGCCTCGGTGGATCCAGTTTCATAGCACAGGTTTATCATCCATCAAGGATCGTCGTGGGGTCCATACAAATTCAGCCTTTCAGAGTGCTATCTCAGGCATGCAGATGCCCAAAGAGGACAAGCCCTTAAGACTGTGGGAAAGCTGGAGAGAAAGGAGCCCAGGCCTTTTGGTTTCAGGACTACATGGACATTCAGAGCACTAGGACATCAAAAGGAGTCCAGTCGAGAGCTGTTTTTGGCCAGGCAGGGCCAGACGTATTAGCGGGGAGCTGGCTTCCTTGCTGGACCTAGGGGAATTGAGAGAAACATCTCCATTACACATGGATCACATTCCCATTGCATGGAAATATTGAACGCCCTTTGGTCCTGGCTGAAGTCATTCCTGTGCTTCTGACTGCCTCTTCATTCACCCTTAGGTGCCATGGAGCTGGCATTCACCGAGCAGGCATCCGGGGATGGGCGTCCAGTGGGAGCTGGGTCTCTTGCTCAATAACAGCCATGAGCATCAGGTATCCCAAAGGAGAATAGCCTCCTATTCCTGAGCTTGGTGCTTGGCTGTTGGAAGCAAGGGGTGGAAGGGGGGCGGGTGGCTGGAGTGGAGGCAGCTCATCTCCTTGCTCTGCCTGTTTGAGGTGTGTTCCTTCTGAAAAGCAGACAGTTCACACTGGAGCAGTAGGCTCCAGAAGCTGGTCAGCACAGAAAAGCCCTAGACACTCAGAGGGAACCACTTCCGCTCTCCACACTTTGGCGCCACAGCTGAGGGAAGCTCGCAGATACAGCACTGTCACTGCCTACTCCACTTCAGGATGGGAAAAGTCAGAAATGCAGACCAATTCCCAGGGCTCTCCGGGTCCTTCTGAAAGAAGGCAGATCCGCTGCTGACAAGGCTCCCGCACAGAGACACTAGATGGCGCCGTTGCCTAAGCCATCTGTGTTTCTTTTTCTTCTTCAGGCCAGATTGCTGGCAGCTGAAGCTGGGCACTTCCTTTTCCATATTTTCCTTCAATCCAGTTCTGCAGAACTCCTGCATCCCGAATCATCTGGACACACCTTTACTGTCGTATAGAAACAGTTCTTGTCACAACTGTTACTTCAGAGTAAGGATCTCAAGTGTCCTATCTGAAGAGAGCGTTTTTCAGTTTCTTGTCCTAAGTGACAGCCCTGCATTACTTTGAAGCCAGTTCTCTCTTCTGCTAAAGATAGAGGGGTACTGTGTTAGAGGTAGTGTGCCCCAGACTTCGGCTTACTGTGAACCTTGTTAAGGGTTATCATTGCTGAGAATTCTGTTTTGATTGCTGTTTGCTGTGAACACTGTGAAACTTTTCTTGGGGTGCTGTGAGGCCTGTTTCGTTTGCTATGTATTAGACTAAGTTGCTGTATGTTAAATCTTGTTAGGCATTAGAGTTAGAGACTTAGGAATGCACTAGACTCCAGACCCATTTGCTGTGATTGCTGTGAACCCTGTTTGCTGTGTTCGAGAATTGCCATGTTGTGAAAGTCTAGTGCTGTTAGGGCTAAGGCCACTCCATTTTGGTTAAAGTTCCATCTTAGAGTAGTTCTGGGCCCCGAGTTCCAGGAAAACGAGTCACCCTGGACTCTGCCCCGGGTTCCAGGAAACAGAGTAGCCAAAAGCCCGGACCCAGATTAACACACCCGGTCACCATCCCGGGTGGGACTGGACCCTGATTAGCAGACCCTGCCTCCACCTTGAGTTCCAGGGAAACCACAGGAGGTCAGATTCCTAGAATAGACCCTAGCAAAACTAATCAGTGTCCAGCCCACACACGCTGACCATTTGATTCTGCGCGGGACCCCCAAGCTAAGCCAATCCATAGCTAGCCCGCACCCGCCAAGTATGAAATACTCAATGAGAAACTAGCCCGTCAAAATGTCAATCCATCAATTCAAAGGATCCCCATTCCCACACAAAAAGTGTACTGAAACCCTGATAAAAAGCCTGGGTAAACCTGGCTCAGGGCTCTTGCCACTGCACCGCTGTGTCGGGAGGTGCGAGAGTCCGAGCTCGAGCTTCGAATAAAGACCCTTTGCGTTTGCATCAGTCCCGGCTCCCCGGCGGACTTCTTGGGATCCAGAATTTGGGCACAAAAATTGGTGCGTTGGCTGGGAATCCCTGAGACCCCCAGGGACCCCAGAACTGAAGGGTCCTGCACCAATCGGTAAGTCTGTCTGTGTTTGTTGTCCTGTCTGTATGTGCTGTTTGGTGAGTCTATGCTGCTCAAGTGAGCCTATGAAAGTGAAAAGGGAGCTCCCGTGGTATCTGGGCCAGGAAAACACCTAAGCAGACACGCTCGTGGGTCGCTGGCAGGGGAGTTCTGGGTGACGTCCTGAACCCCCTTCTGGAGGGTAGTCCTCGTTCTTCAGGAGAGGATGAACCACTCATCTGTAAAAGGTCCTTGTTCTTCTGGAGAGGACAAACCCCCTGTCTGTAAGTCCTCGTTCTTCAGGAGAGGACAAACCTCTTGTCTGAAAGTCCTCGTTCATCAAGAGAGGACAAACCCCTTGTCTGAAAGTCCTCGTTCTTCAGGAGACGACAAACCCCTTATCTGTAGAAGTCCTCGTTCTTCAGGAGAGGACAAACTGCGTATCTGGGAAAGCCCTCATGCTTCCCGAGAGAAGCAGAACAGGGCACTCATAGACTATCGCCCCTCAGATCACTTTCGGTTTTGCTTAAAGGAGCTCAGAAGAAAATTCCTTGGCTGTTGTGACTTTCTGTTATGTGTTGAGTTCATGTTTGAGACTCTTTGCACTGACGATATAGAACAGACTGTGACGGCTCCTCTTTCTCTCATGACGAAGCATTTTAAAGATGTTAAGAGCCGGGCTCACGACCTGAGCCTTGAAATTAAAAGAGAAAAATTCATAACTCTTTGCTCCTCCAAGTGGCCATCGCTGAACGTCGGATGGCCACCCGAGGGCACCTTAAACTTACCTAGTCTCTTACAGGTTAAGCAGGTCATCTTCCGGCCAGGGCGTCAGGGACACCCAGACCAGATCCCCTATGTCTTGACCTGGCAGGATCTGATTGAGACTCCCCCTGTTTGGTTAAAGCCCTTCCTCCGCCCGCCGATGACATCCACCAACAGTGTTCTCGCTCTGCAGGAGCGGGAATCCCCTATGGGAACCCCTACCCCACGCACCAGGCCATCAGCCCTGCTTTACCCCGTACTCCAAAATGAGTCTGATGAGGAGATACTGCTTCCCCCGCCCTATCAGCCACAAGTGCAGCCTGGTGGCACTGCTGCGGAAGGTGCCGAAAGTCAAGCGGCACCAGATATTGGGGCACCTGCTAGGACAGGCCCTGCTGCAGGGACTCGGGGGAGGGCCCATAGAGTAACACAATCCCCGCAGGGACCAGCTAACTCTACCATCCTTCCCCTGTGAGCAATAGCTCCCCCGGACGGGGCAAGGAACCAAATGCTGTATTATTGGCCTTTTGCTACTAGCGATTCATATAACTGGAGGACCCAAAATTCCAAATTCTCAGAAAATCCTAAAGATGGAATCAACTTGTTAGACACTGTTTGTTCACCCATCAGTCCACCTGGGACGACTGCCAGCAGTTGTTGCAGGTCCTCTTCACTACAGAAGAGCGTGAGAGGACCCAGACAGAGGCCCGAAAACTGGTTTGGGGCAACAACGGACAGCCAACTGCAGACCATCAATGCTGTTTTTCCCCTTTCGCGCCCCAGTTGGAATTTCAATATGACTAGAGGTAAGGAGAGGCTCCCGGTTTAACGCCAGACTCCAATGGCAGGTCTCAGGGCACCTGCACGAATGCCCACCAATTTGGCCAAGGTAGGGGATGTCCAACACGGTAAGGACGAAAGTCCAGCTGCCTTTCTAGAACGGGTCATGGAAGCATTTAGGCAGTACACCCCCATGGACCCAATGGCACCTGAAAATAGGGCAGCAGTAATAATGGCATTTGTGAATCAGGCAGCACCAGATATTAGAAAAAAGTTATAGAAAATAGGCAGGCTAGGAGAAAAGAGCATACAGGACCTGATGGCGGTGGCAGAAAGGGTTTACAACAACAGAGAAGACCCAGAGGAAAAGCAGACCAGGGAGAACGATCGACAGACCCAAAACCTGGCTAAGATACTCATAGCTGCCACCACAAGCGGTCCTCGAGAGAGAGAGTCACAACTTCGGGGGATTTTGACAGAACCAATTCCAGGTAAGGACCCCCGTCCCTCAGGGCGTTGCCTAAACTCAAACCAATGTGCCTATTGTAAAGAAAAAGGACATTGGATACGCAGTTGCCCCAAGAGAAGGCCCCAAGCTCCAGGTGCCCAGATCCTGGAGATCAAGAAAATAGGTGACTAGGGGTGTCGGGCTTCGGCCCCCCTCCCCGAACCCAGGGTAACCCTCAAAGTGGAGGGGCAACCTGTTGACTTCCTCGTAGATACTGGAGCTCAACATTCAGTTTTAATAAAGCTGCATGGCCGGCTATCTAATAAGACTTCCTGGGTGCAGGGGGCAACTGGTCTAAACCAATACTCATGGACTACACGAAGAACAGTGGACCTAGGCGTGGGCCGGGTATCCCACTCGTTCATGGTCATCCCAGATTGCCCCTACCCCCTGCTCGGACGTGACCTGTTATCAAAAGTAGGAGCCCAGATCAGTTTCCATCCAGAGGGAGCCAAAGTTATGGACAGTGGGGGACGTCCAATCCAAGTCCTCACAGTCAGCCTCCATGATGAACATCGCCTCCACCAGATCTCATCCCCTCCCATGTTGGACATAGATAATTGGCTAAAACAGTACCCGCAGGCCTGGGCAGAAACCGGAGGAATGGGACTAGCTAAACATAGGCCAGCGGTCTATATAGAACTAAAGCCAGGTGCAGATCCAGTCAGAGTCCGGCAGTACCCAGTGTCCCTGGAAGCCCGCCTAGGAATCACCCCCCGCATCTGGAGACTGCTAAAAGAAGGCATCCTAAGACCCTGCCAGTCAGCCTGGAATACCCCCTTGCTTCCGGTACGTAAACCACACACCAATGACTATAGGCCAGTACAGGACCTCAGAGAAGTTAACAAGCGGGTCATAGACATTCATCCCACAGTCCCTAGCCCCTACACCCTCCTCAGCTCCTTGGCCCCAACGCGAACCTGGTATACGGTGTTAGATTTGAAAGATGCTTTTTTCAGCCTGCCCCTGGCCCCAAAAGGCCAGGACTTGTTTGCATTCGAGTGGACCGATCCTGAGGAAAGGATCCACGGACAGCTGACTTGGACAAGATTGCCACAAGGATTTAAAAACTCCCCCACCATCTTTGATGAGGCGCTCCATGAAGACTTGGGTGAGTTTCGAACCCAGCACCCGGACTTAACATTATTGCAGTATGTAGATGACTTATTGATGGCAGTCGAAACTCAAGCAGCCTCCCTCCGAGGTACCAAGAGCCTATTACAGATGCTGGGGGACCTCGGATATCGGGCATCAGCAAAGAAGGCACAAATCTGCAAGACGGAGGTAAGCTACCCGGGCTACAAATTAAAAGATGGCCAGAGATGGTTAACAGAGGCAAGGAAAGAAACTGTATTAAAAATTTCAACCCCCCAAAACGCACGTCAAGTGCGAGAGTTCCTTGGAACTGCCGGGTTCTGCCGCCTCTGGATTCTGGGTTTTGCAGAGTTCGCTAGACCCCTTTATGAAGCAGCCAAAGAAAGCAAAAAGTTCCAATGGACCGAGGCTACGGGGATGGCTTTCAAACGCCTCAAGGAGGCACTGCTGTCTGCCCAGATTTAGCGCTCCTGGACTTGACTAAACCATTCCACCTCTATATAGATGAAAATAAGGGGATAGCAAAGGGGGTCCTGATGCAGTCCCTAGGGCCTTGGAAGAGGCCTATTGCTTATCTCTCCAAGAAATTGGACTCTGTGGCAGCCGGATGGCCCCCATGCCTGCGGATCATAGCAGCAGTAGCCATGCTAGTAAAAGATGCCAACAAACTTACTTGGGGACAAGAGTTATACATAATAACTCCCCATGCCATAGAGGGAATACTCCAACAGCCACCAGACAGATGGCTAAGCAATGCCCGCCTCACCCATTATCAAGGGCTCCTGCTAAATCCTGCCAGAATTGTTTTTCAGCGCCCCCCACCCCCCGCTACCTTGAACCCAGCAACCTTACTGCCAGCACCAGACCTAGATTCACCTCTCCATGACTGCACAGAAATCTTGGCCCAGGTCCATGGGGTCCGCGAGGATCTGCAGGACCAGCCGCTGCCCAACGCTGAGGTCACCTGGTACACGAACGGCAGCAGCTACATCAAGGACGGAATAAGGTATGCGGGGGCAGCAATTACGACTGAGACTGAGACTGTTTGGGCAGAGCCTCTGCCGGCGGGCACCTCTGCCCAACGGGCTGAACTTGTAGCCTTAACCAAGGCACCGACTTTGGGGAAGGACAAGAGACTGAACGTGTTCACTGATAGCAGGTATGCCTTTGCCACGGCCCACGTTCATGGGGCCATTTACAGAGAGAGAGGGCTATTGACGGCAGAGGGAAAGACTATTCAAAACAAAGACGAAATACTAGCTCTCTTAAAGGCACTCTGGCTGCCTAAACAACTGGCCATAATACACTGCCCAGGCCACCAGAAACCAACCACACCTGTGGCCAAAGGCAATAACTTGGCCCATCAGGTAACCCGAGAGGTGGCTTTGCAGGTGGACTGTGCCTTAATGACCACCCTACCAGACCCCGGCCCAGCCAGCTTGCCGGTAACTCCTAGCTACACCAAGGAGGACCTCGACTGGATTAAGAAGTTACTCTTGACCCAGTGCCTCCACGGATGGTGGAGAGCAGCAGACTGCAGCATAATTCTCCCAGAAGAGATGGGGAACAAAAGTCCTATCCAAGATGCACCGAGCCACCCATATGGGCACAAGGAAAATGCAAGACTTAGTGAGACGTGCCAGGATCACCATTAAAGACTCCAGGACAAAAATCGAACAGATAGTCGCTAGCTGCAAAGCTTGCCAATTAACTAACGCCAGCAGAAATGAAAAGAACTCTGGCTCCAGGGCTCGTGGAACCAGACCAGGAGCCTACTGGGAGGGAGACTTCACTGAGGTAAAGCCTGGAAAATATGGATATAAATATTTATTATTTTTGTAGACACTTTTCAGGATGCGTAGAAGCCTTTCCTACGAAACATGAGACTGCACAAGTGGTAGCCAAAAAGATGTTAGAAGACATCATGCCCAGGTATGGATTCCCTACCTTGGTAGGATCAGATAATGGACCAGCTTTCGTCTCAAAGGTAATACAGGGGATGGGACAGTTTCTTGGGGTTGATTGGAAATTACATTGTGCATATAGACCCCAGAGCTCAGGCCAAGTAGAAAGAATGAATAGAACCTTAAAAGAGACCTTAACTAAATTGATCATGGAGACTGGCGGTGACCGGGTGTCTCTCCTCCCCTTTGCCCTTTACAGGGTTAGAAACTCCCCCTATAAACTGGCACTAACTCCCTTTGAAATCATGTATGGGGTGCCCCCTCCTATACTCCCCAACCTACAGTCTAATGTGTTCACTGAACTTGATGATCATGAGCTTCTTATTTCCCTGAGGGAACTCCAGCGCACCCACCAGGAGGTCTGGCCCAGACTAAAAGCCATCTATGAGACTGGGCCCCCACCTGAGCCACATCGCTACCAACCTGGAGACTGGGTATACATGCGGAGACATCAGCAGGAGACCCTCCAACCGCAATTGAAAGGACCCTACATTGTGATCCTCACCACACCCACCGCCCTCAAAGTCGAAGGGATTGCTACCTGGATCCACTACACCCACGCCCGACCAGCTGACCCGTTCGCAGTTCCAGAGGACTTCATACCAGAATGGAAGGTCGAAAAGGACAAGGACAGGCCCCTAAAGCTAAGATTGTGCCGGGTGTAATGTGGTTGTTTGTTTGTATTGTTTTGTTTTGGTAACTATAGGACCTGCAATAGGAATTAGCATAGGAAAAGGCAACCCACACCAGCCTTTATTATTAACTTGGCAAGTTATACATACAGGCACGGGAGATTTGCTAAACAGCACATCCAAAGAGACACCTTTAAACACTTGGTTCCCTGAGCTACATATAGACTTATATGATCTTTTCCCCATTGAGGTAGTTGCAGCACCAGTCTACAGACTAAGTTCTTTTCCCGCAGCCCCCGCACCATTCCCTATATTTGGGAGAAAACAATTCTCCTCAGGCCCAAACTTTGTTCAGAGTCACCAATTTTATGTGTGCCTGGGGCACATTGAGGCTCAGGCCAGAAAATGTGGGGGGCCAACTGATTATTTTTGCTCTTCTTGGTCATGTGTGAGCACCGGAGACATAAGCTGGGCCCAGGGGTTTAAAGATGACCTTATTACAGTCTCTAGAACATTAAAACCTGAATGTAAGTACCTGAAAAACCAGAATAAATGCAACCCAGTGGTTATTAAATTCACTGACAAGGGATGAGAGGCAAGTTGGCTCACTGGGAAGAACGCTAGAGTCCCCTTCATTATGTTCACTGTGATGACTGCTGTGATACAGATTTGGGCTGATGTCATGTTAGATACAGAGGACATATACATAGCCAGATCTTAAATAAGGCGGCTCATAAATCTAGTGCGATCTGGGAATTTCTTTCTTGAATGACTCCACTAGTTTCTCTTCTCCAGAAGATGCTCTATGGTTAAATTGCTCAGATTTAACAACAGACCCTAGGAATGAGCCTTCCTAGCACCGAGGGACAGACCAGACACTAGGAAAGCCATCCTAGCACCGAAGGACAGACTCTAGGGATGACTCCCCTAGGCCCCGAAATATGTGGCCTTCTTCACATCCGGGCAGGCGACTTCTAGCGCCAAACACTGCTGAGCGCCACCGACCACCTAGAGCCTAAAAAAGGAGAAAGCAAATGGGAGTCAAATTATCAGAGGCCCACTTTAGGCCACATAGATGCCGCCATATGTATTCCTCTGTACATAACATTACATCATGTCCCATGATTGGGACAACACATAATCCAAAAGAAAAAGGGGGGAATGAAGAGAGCGTTTTTCAGTTTCTTGTCCTAAGTGACAGCCCTGCATTACTTTGAAGCCAGTTCTCTCTTCTGCTAAACATAGAGGGGTACTGTGTTAGAGGTAGTGTGCCCCAGATTTCGGCTTACTGTGAACCTTGTTAAGGGTTATCATTGCTGAGAATTCTGTTTTGATTGCTGTTTGCTGTGAACACTGTGAAACTTTTCTTGGGGTGCTGTGAGGCCTGTTTCGTTTGCTATGTATTAGACTAAGTTGCTGTATGTTAAATCTTGTTAGGCATTAGAGTTAGAGACTTAGGAATGCACTAGACTCCTGACCCATTTGCTGTGATTGCTGTGAACCCTGTTTGCTGTGTTCGAGAATTGCCATGTTGTGAAAGTATAGTGCTGTTAAGGCTAAGGCCACTCCATTTTGGTTAAAGTTCCATCTTAGAGTAGTTCAGGGCCCCGAGTTCCAGGAAAACGAGTCACCCTGGACTCTGCCCCGGGTTCCGGGAAACAGAGTAGCCAAAAGGCCGGACCCAGATTAGCAGACCCGGTCACCATCCCGGGTGGGACTGGACCCTGATTAGCAGACCCTGCCTCCACCTTGAGTTCCAGGGAAACCACAGGAGGTCAGATTCCTAGAATAGCCCCTAGAAAAACTAATCAGTGTCCAGCCCACACACGCTGACCATTTGATTCTGTGGGGGACCCTCAAACTAAGCCAATCCATAGCTAGCCCGTGCCCGCCAAATATGAAATACTCAATGAGAAACTAGCCCGCGAAAATGCCAATCCATCAATTCAAAGGATCCCCATTCCCGCCCCAAAAACTGTACTCAAACCCTCATAAAAAGCCTGTGTAAACCTGGCTCAGGGCTCTTGCCACTGCCCCGCTGCATCGGGAGGTGCGAGAGTCCGAGCACGAGCTTCGAATAAAGACCCTTTGTGCTTGCATCAGTCCCGGCTCCCCGGCGGTCTTCTTGGGATCCAGAATCTGGGCACAACACTATCGTCTGCCTTACACCCGGAAGTCGGGTCCAGTCCTTGTGACTGGGGAAGAAGTCTTGTCCCAGGGCTCTGTCTTTGTTGATTCACTGCATTTCAAAAGTATGTGACCATTCAGAGGCCCAGGGTATTTTGGAGGGGACCGGCAGAGGATGTTTGGCACTTAGCCTGGGCCAGAGATGTGGGCACTGAGCTGTCCTCCTTCTGGGCCGAGGGCAAATGAAGCCAGGCATCTTCTTTCCCAGTGGATCCCCATGCCCACCGGAAATGTCGAGCTGTGGCCCATCTGACTCCCATTTCCTTCCCCTTGCTGTTTTTAGACCGTTTTCTCCCCCATACTACCCATGGAGCCATCACTCAACAGCTGGCACCCCTGGCTAGGCTGCAAACTCTCACTGTGCTCCTGTG
>JAINVK010001346.1:0-21880 GCA_030068075.1 Paguma larvata
CTGGGAAGAACGCTAGAGTCCCCTTCATTATGTTCACTGTGATGACTGCTGTGATACAGATTTGGGCTGATGTCATGTTAGATACAGAGGACATGTACATAGCCAGATCTTAAATAAGGCGGCTCATAAATCTAGTGTGATCTGGGAATTCTTGAATGACTCCACTAGTTTCCTTCTCCAGAAGATGCCGCCATAAGTATTCCTCTGTACATAACATTACATCATGTCCCATGATTGGGACAACACATAATCCAAAAGAAAAAGGGGGAAATGAAGAGAGCGTTTTCAGTTTCTTGTCCTAAGTGACAGCCCTGCATTACTTTGAAGCCAGTTCTCTCTTCTGCTAAACATAGAGGGGTCCTACGTTAGAGAGAGTGTGCCCCAGACTTCGGCTTACTGTGAACCTTGTTAAGGGTTATCATTGCTGAGAATTCTGTTTTGATTGCTGTTTGCTGTGAACACTGTGAAACTTTTCTTGGGGTGCTGTGAGGCCTGTTTAGTTGCTATGTATTAGACTAAGTTGCTGTGTGTTAAATCTTGTTAGGTATTAGATTTAGAGACTTAGGAATGCACTAGACTCCTGACCCATTTGCTGTGATTGCTGTGAACCCTGTTTGCTGTGTTCGAGAATTGCCATGTTGTGAAAGTATAGTGCTGTTAGGGCTAAGGCCACTCCATTTTGGTTAAAGTTCCATCTTAGAGTAGTTCTGGGCCCCGAGTTCCAGGAAAACAAGTCACCCTGGACTCTGCCTCGGGTTCCAGGAAACAGAGTAGCCAAAAGGCCGGACCCAGATTAGCAGACCCTGCCACTACCCCGGCTGGGACTGGACCCTGATTAGCAGACCCTGCCTCCACCTTGAGTTCCAGGGAAACCACAGGAGGTCAGATTCCTAGAATAGCCCCTAGCAAAACTAATCAGTGTTCAGCCCAGTGTTCTGACCATTTGAATCTGCGCGGGACCCCAAACTAAGCCAATCCATAGCTAGCCCGCACCCGCCAATTATGAAATACTCAATGAGAAACTAGCCCGCGAAAATGCCAATCCATCAATTCAAAGCATCCCCATTCCCGCCCAAAAAGTGTACTCAAACCCTCATAAAAAGCCTGTGTAAACCTGGCTCAGGGCTCTTGCCACTGCACCGCTGCGTCGGGAGGTGCAAGAGTCTGAGCTCGAGCTTCGAATAAAGACCCTTTGCGTTTGCATCAGTCCCGGCTTCCCGGCGGTCTTCTTGGGATCCAGAATTTGGGCACAACACCAATGTCCTGGAGAGGACTAACTGGGACCTGGGGCTCTTCACGGTGGCTCCCCTAAATCAACTGTCTCTCAGAAACCCAGAACTTCAGGTAACTCTAAATATAGAAGGAAAACTGGTTGATTTCCTTCTTGATGCCAGAGCTCCATTTCTGTCCTCCTTTCCACTCCAGGCCGACTATCCAAAGGCAGCCTGATGATTAGAAGCATCTCTGGAAAACTTCTAACTCCATTTTTCTCTCTGCCCCTTGGGATGTAAATGGTGAAACCTAATTTTTCCTCATTCTTTCCTGATATTGCCAGAGAGACTGACTCCCTTGCTAGAAAGGGACATTATAACTAAATTAGGACTATGGTGCTACCAACTCAGGACAGATAAATAATTATGGGACTTTTGGGAAATTACCGGATATTATAGGCTCTAGATACCAGGGTTCAGGAAAAGAGTTTGCTGCTATATTAATTATTAAAGGAAACTCAGCCCCACCTCTTCTCTCCCACCCCCCGCACAACATAAATCAAAAAAGAAACTGGGGTCTGACCCCTAAACACTCTCTCCAGCCCTTGGAATGGTTCCAAACAGAGCAGGGCAATCACTATTACCAAGCTCACAGAGCTACAAGATTAGAAAACACAGTATCAGGCTTTTCGTTTAGGGAGAAACAAAACTCATCAAATGCCTCAAAGGATGTTTACTGGGAAAAAAATGATCAAGGACAGTTCTGCAAGTGGTATCGTGCTGTGAAGTATGTCTTCAAAACAATCCTTTCCACCACAACCTTGCTCTCCCAGACAATCAAGGAACTGGAGACTATTCAGGAAAAGACTAACAATTAGCTCTCACTCAGCTGCCCAGGTCAAAAAAAATGCCAACAGCTGTTTGTAAGGGTTAATCCTTTTACTAATTGGATAAAGGCCTTCCCCTACAAGACAGAAAAGGCACAAAAAGGAATAGAACTCTGCTTTAGAAAATAATACCCAGGTTTGGCATACCTAAAAGTTTTCCAATTAATAATGGTAAATGGCTGCCTGGACTCTTTCTCTAGTACAACTCCTGGCTCTTGAAAAAGTTTTACACCTCCAAATAAAGCAGACTGTCTGCTTCTACTCAGCAAAACTCTCCATAACACCTCACAAGCATTAGATGCTTTAAAACCATTTTTTAAAATTAAGTTAGGGTCTCTCTTAGATTATTTAACAAGTTTGGAAACCATAGATATTATCTTAAGGTGCCATCTTGTTGATCAGTAGAATCTTTACTTTGTGTTTTTCTCTTTGTGTCTGCTAATGTTTATACTGTCTCCTGCCTACCAGCCTTCCTGTCAAACCGTCCTGTGGGTCACTCGACTAACCCTTGGTAGACTCTAACTGCTGGACGCCTACGCTGTCCCTTATCAGCTTGAAGAAGCCAGGATGGTCATCATCCCTGTTCCCCAACAGCAGTGACAGGCCCTGTTCCAGGAGAGAAATCAATAGGGCAGGGTTCACATTAGGCAGGGAGAGATAAGGGGCCTTCAGGGAGGCAGACTGCAGCTACAAGTGGGAGGCTAAAAAAGCAGACGGGGTTCTCCCTTTCTAAAACCCTTTATGGGTGCCCTCCATCGGATTCTCAAGGGCACAAAGGGGGGATCGAAATGAGATAGACAATCTAACCCTAAAACAACAGATGGCAGACCCTTGGCTTTACTCTAACCACCTTTCACCACTGGGTCAGAGAACAATTACCTGTACATCTGACCAGACGCTCACCCCTTTAAGCCAGGAGATGCAATATGGATAAAGGAATCAAATGTCCAACCCCTAAAACCCCTCTGGAGGGGCCCGTTTGTCCACCCCTACTGCAGTAAAGGTAGCCGAAGTGGGTCTCTGGATTCACTACAGCCGAGTGAATCTGGCATCTCTAAACTAGGAGAGCATTCCTGATCCATCAATGCTGTGCAAGCTGACCATACAGAAGAAGCCATCTGCAACTCAGAGGCTCCAGAAGACTGGAGCCCTGCTTTAGTCACTCCAGAAGCTGACTAACCCACGCACAGCAGAAACTTGAGGAATCCACACCCTGGTGAAACAAAACACCGTCCTTATCTTCTGTATGTTTCCTAATTGAGATGTACAGTCACGCCTTGTTTCTCACTATTATCGCGACTAGAGCTCTACTTTTGGCCATAGGATTGGCCAAGGCCCCACTGGCTGACCTGCAAATGTGATAGGAGGTTTCTGTTAACACTCAAGTTCCTTCCGTGGATAGGATACTTTGTTGGTACCAACGTGGGAAAAAATGGGCATTAGAGACTAGCAAACTAGATCCCCACAAACCTTAAAGTAAAACAAACTACCCCAGTCCTCCTCTTGGGGTTTGGCTTTTCAAAGGCTCAGTTCTTGGGAAAAATTGTCTTGCCTAGTGGGAAAGAAGTTCACCAACGCATGCCTAGGCCAAAGATTTTATAACTCAACTGCCCAGAACACCCAATGGTGGGAAACTCCACATCACCTTGAGCCAGATCCGTACCTCCTGTCTGACTTCTCTCATCTCTGAGAGGTATGAGATAATGTCAACAAGTCATCAAATGGCAGGTCTCTGGTGGGCTGTATTAGATACGTGGAAGGAGAGCCTATATGGTACTTCCCTAAGTCTGGTCAGAGTCATAAATGCTGGAAACTATTCGTCCACCTTTCTTCCTGCTTCCGCCTGCCAGAGAAAACCCTTTGGAGGTCCAAGTGTAGTGGACAGGGAGACTCAAAAAGGCAGTGTGCCTTCCAAATTAACATATACAAGATAATAAATGCCCTCCTGAGTGTATAATCCAATATAATGACCCTACAAACTGGCTAAAGGATGGGAATTGGGGCTACAACACTCCCATTTACATGTTAAAACACATAAGTAGACTACATGCAGTTCTACAAACTGTAACCAATGAAACTGACAGAGCACATCGCTTACGACCCAAAAAATGAACCAAAATGTACAATGCCATCTATCAACCTTTCTTGGTCTTGGGTTACAACCTGGCTACTCAGAAAAGTGTTTGTGGAAAATTTAACCTGAACAACCACTGCCTAGAGAGAGATGATGAGGAAAAAGTCAAAGAGGAGATCGCCCTTCAAATACAAAAGGTGGTTCATTTCCCAGTCCAGACGTGAAACAGGTGGAACACCTGAGACTTATTTGCAGGAAGGGTTTCAACACAAGGAGGATTCAAAACCCTCATAGGAATTAGATTCCTAAATTTCAGAGGGTGCTTCATGTGACCCTGCTGTGCGACCCTGCTTGTATGGTCAGCCTCCAGTCTCATTGTGAAGAGGGTATACGGAGAGAGATAGAGAGAAAAAAGAGACGGCCACTCATGTAAAGAGGTGATAAAAGTACCGACCTCTAATGGAAGATGGTGCTCTTGGAGGCTAGACAGGGTATATGAGCATCAAAGGGGGGAACGTTGTAGGGTACGCTCCATAAAGACAGGAGAAAAAAAATCCTCAAGGCAACCTGGCTTCACATACATGTGACAGCATCCCTAAGGACCTTGGAACGTGAGACCACTTATCGAGAATGCATGTTCGTATGTTACTCTATATGCGAGACAAAGAAGTCAAAGCTACAGAGAAGACTACACTACGTGGGGTTCGGGGCTAAGTGCACTGGAAGTGAGCAGTGCCGGCAGGAATACATATACTCTCCAGAAAGAAAAGCCTCAGTGTCAGATACCTGTTTGCTGGGAGGCTGAGACATTCTTGTGACTGCTGTTGTTGTGCCCGAATTCTCGAATCCCCCCACCAGAGACCACCAGAGTCGAAAGTCAAAGCCAAGTGGCAAGGGTCGTTTCATTTCAGGATCGATCCTGGTCCTTTCGCATACCGCTGCCAGTAATGCAAAAAGGCCTCGAACATGGTTGGTACAGCGTTTTTATAGACAGAGACAAATAGTATAGGAAGGTTTCAGGTTATAGGGTGACTGATTGGTCGATATTTGAAATACGAACATATGCAGCCCTCTGATTAGAGTTTCTTTGTTTGCTCTTGGGCAGGAAGTCTCTGTCCGTTATGTGAAAAAGTTAGTTATTTATCCTAATACATATCAGAAGAGGGGGAAGGGGGAGAATGTGAGGGAAGCAAGGTTCTCAAGCTAATAAATGTCCGCTCAAACTGATAAATGTCCGAAAGGTGAAGGGGAAGATAAGAAAGCCAATTACACAAACTAATACATGTCATGAAGGGGGAAGGGGAAGAACGTGAGGGAAGCAAGGTTCCCAAGCGAATAAATGTCAGACTCCACTCAGAAAAAGTTTTACAATGTTTGCAGCAAACAGTAAGCAAAACAGAATTCTCAGCGAATGTATTTCTTATCAGCGGTCCACACAGGGCAGAAGGCCAGGGCAGCTATTTTTAACCCAGTGTCTGTCCATTGTTTAACAGTAAAAGAGAACTTAGCTTCAAACTAAGGCAGATCTGCCTTCTGGACATAAAATTTAAAACAGCTCTCTTCACTATTTGCTTTCATCCCAACCCCCCAGGGGTTTCCTTCTTCCTCTCAGGAAACCAAGCTTGCCTAGGTAATGGAGTTCAGTCAGCAGTCCCAGCATGATTCCATTATAACTGACCTGAATACCTTTAGGACTCAGTGTGTTGCTTTTGGTTAATTCTTGTTATTAATAATAAGAATTCTTACTTTTATGAAAACCAGGTGAAGATTGCCTGATTATAACCTTGGATTGGCTAGGGCAAGGTCAGTAGGCAAATTGACAAGGGGACTTTCATATGCTAAGGAGTCACAGACAGCTGCATGCCTAGCTATTGTCAAGCTAGAGTTGATTTGCCCCCAGGCATAGCATTTAAATAAGGGCAATTAGTGGTTGCTGGAGAAACATTTTCCTCTGCCAGCCTCAAGTATTTGTGAAGGGGCTGTAGGTGACAAGGAACTTACATTTTGTTCGCTTGAAATGTTTATTTACTTTTGGAGAGAGAGGGGAGACAGGGAGACAGACAGAGAAAGGGAGTGTGTGGGAAACAAGAGAGAGAGAATGAGAGAGAGAGAGAGAGAGAGAGAGCCATAGTTAGAGCCAGAGCCAGAGCAAGACAGAGGGAATAAGCACCAGGAGAGGGGCAGAGAGTGAGGGAGACCCAGAATGTGAAGCAGGCTCTGAGGCTGCGCTCTCAGCACAGAGCCTCTCTGCTCTCTGGGGCTGGAACACAGGCACTGTCACATCCTGACCTGAGTTCAAATTGGAGGCTTCAGGGACGCAGACACCCCAGGAAATGCTCTTTTCTCTGCCATTTCCTTCTTGCCTTTGTTCCTCACATCCCTAGGGAGGGCAGGCTGATCCTGGGGCTCCAGGAGACTGAGCCTATAGGGTTCTGGAGATAAGGCCCATGGCTTCTCCTTGTAATTTCCTAAGATACTGTCAACTGATGGAGGCTCCATCAGTTTCAGCATTTGTCTTCTGTCCTCTCCTTGGCGCTTGGGCAGCCACGAGTGCCTGAGGAATGTCACACAGATCTCTCCTGGCGGTGGGGACTGGTAATGCTAGCTTGCGTGTGGCCCTCAGCTTTCCTTGTGCTCCCTCATCCAGCACATGGATGATTCCCAGTTAGGCAGCCCACGTGTGTTTGTTCATTCAGAAAAGAGCCAGCTTGCCAGATTGGGCCTCTGTCTTTGTTCTCAGAATTCTCCCATGCTCATGTGACATGAAGATCTTCTGCTTTCTGTGTATCCATTCGCACGTGCTTGCTCTGTTTGGAAGTCAGTCCCCACTGTGGGGAATTCGAGGCCACACCTAAGAGCAATGTCCCCTCATTCTGACTGAGGAGCTCGGCCAAGGCATCCTGACTCTGGCCTAGGGTGGGCAGAAAGGCCCTCGGGCCTTGCCTTTGAGAAATATTTGGACATAGAAAGACATAGGGCACTTGAAGGTGCCAGACGAAACGTTAGAGTGTCGGCAAAGCCAGAGAATCGGAAGGAAGCATTGTCAATTTCAGGGAGAAGAGCAACAGAGCTTGTCGGGTTCTTGGGAGTTTTCTCCTATTTTCTACTGAAATGAAAGCCTTGAAGCCGTGATGTCTCCATAGCTGATTCCTCCAGAGGTCTTGAGTCACAGTGAAACGTGGTAGGGCTCTCAGTCCCATAAGGAACGATCAGGGATTGGTGGCCGACTCCCTCTCCAGCCCGAGGCTCGCCTAGAGCAGTCCGTTTCTGATATCCCCAAAGAACCAGGAGCTCCCTGCTACTGACCTGGTGGGGCTGGGCATTCATGGTTCCCCAGTAGGCCTCCTTCCCCGGGCTACTTGACATGGTTTCGTATGGAAAATCAAATGGTTCCCACACAGGGGTTTCGCTTCCAGAAGTAGTCAGTGCATTGCCTGCTCAAGGAATACTTCCACGGAGCCTGATTCCAAACACCGAAGTGTGAATCCCGTTCCGCCAAAACCACTGGTGACTGTCCACTGTAGGTCAGGGGAAGAAATGCACTCAGTGCCAGAAGCTTCTCCTCCCTTTCTCAAGTCCCAATGGCAGAATTCTTGCTTGGCCAGCCCTGGGAAGCGCAGGGAAGGGTAGACCTTCTTTCCTTCCATCTCACAGATGGTTCCCCTAGGCACACTATGCCTCAGGCCCTGGTCGGCACCGAAAGGTCTCTTGAAAGAACGACTGCATCGGGTGCAGGTTCCAAACACTTGAGAACCAGCCGGGAGCAGGGACCGTTTGCCTCTCCATCAATGGCACATCTATTTCCTGATGGGCAGGACAGTCTTCCCTCTGTTTCTGGAGGAAGAATACAGACCTCCAGCAGAATGGCACTCTCAGGTGTGCAGGAGACCGTTTCGTGAAGGCCTGAGGCCCAAGCCCCTGGAACCCAGGGTGAAGCATTTATGGCCTCGAACATAAGACCTCGACTGCAGGGCTGCGAGCTGAAGAACTGAGGTTCAAGCCCTTGTCACCCCAGGTGGAGGAAAAATCACCGGAAAGAGAAGTCCTTGTTTGCAGAGCTGCAAGGCCAAGATGGGCCTTTTAAGTCTTTCTCCCCCAAGTCAATTTTGGGCTGGGGTCTCTTACATATATTTTGCTTCGAATGATTTCTTGGTGTGGATTGTCATGGAAAGAAAATCAGATCCTTTCTGATAGATGCTCCTAAAACTTCGAAGTATATTCCCTTTGGAATGGACGTTTGAAGAATGCTGCCTGACTCTCAGGGATGCGGTCATTGCGGCAGGTTTTGGGTGAAGACATTAAGAATGGTCAGTGGATAATTGATAATCTTAGGGAGCAACTTGAGAGCAAAACATGTTTTCCACGTAAACTTTGGACTGTCGCCAGAGCCTTCATGAATATCCGTCTTCTGTGTGCTTACGCTCTCAACCCGTGATATTTACCAGAATGTGGCCATAGGTACGTTCTGACTGCATGTGAAGTGTTTATTCACCCTGAGCTATTGATTGTTGGAACATTCTATGGAATCTAAAACACAGATCATTCTTTGAAGTTTTATTGAATGCGTGGAATGTTTTCATTGGTTTTTTCCTAGGAACTTTGAGAAACTGGAGTGATTTCATCCTGTCAATCTTTACAAGATGTATACTTGGCGTGCTTAGAAAAAATGTATAAAAAGCCTGGGGGAAGAATCACCTTCGGGCAGTCCTGATAAGAGGCTGTTTCCAAGAGACTGGCTCTGCATCTTCTCTCCCACCCAGACCAACCCTCACGCAGGTGAAACCCTGGACCAGCCGGATACCCTGAGAGAAGGAGCTGGTCTCCTCTCAGGGCAGACTCCGGCCCAGGTGTAGCCAATGGAGGTTTCCTTTGACGACAGCTCCACAGGTGTTGTCACTTGCCAGACACTCAGCTTGCCGGGAGCTAGGAGGAGGCACTGAATTCTAACTGGAGCCCATTCTCTTCTGGAATCATGAACCTTGGTCCCCAGGGTGCCTCTTTGCATTTGATTGCTCTCTCCTCAGATTAGGTTCCACTTGGGAGCCATCCAGAGCAAGAGCCTCAGAGGAACATACCCTTTGGAAACTAGAACCTGCCAGGATCCAGGGGTCTGTGTCAGGTACACAGCCGGGTCCGAGCATTGGGGTGGCATACCCAGTCACTTCCTGAACCAATGGACAGCTCTCAGTGTCTGGTATCCCAGAGGATAGCAGGCCCCTCTGTCCCTGGGGCTTGGTGCTTAGTCAGCTCGGGTCGTTGCAGGCATGGGGAGCCAGCTGGCCTGTCTCCCCAGGCGCAGAGAGGTGCCTTCATCCTGCAGATTCGAGGGCTCATGCATTTGAACTCTGGAGAACGCTCAAAGGGTCTCTGAAGTGATGATTGGACCCGGTCGGGTTCTAACCACTTGAGCTTCAGCCAAGAGCCCCAAACAGCCAGAGCTGAATCACTGCTGCCCCTGCCCTCTAAGGGGAAAGGGCCAGAAACAGACCCAAAGCCAGGACTTTCCCTCTCTTTCTGAAGGAAGAACGCAGGCCACTTGGTCACAGGACCCCCGTGTAGCCTGTTAAGGGCTCCCTTCAAAAATCCCACAGGTGTTGCTTACACCTGAGGGGGCCAGCTTGCTAGGAGATGGCACTAGTCACTTCGTTTTCCATGTCATGTCTTTCGGATTCCTAGTGAAGCATTCTGGCCCTCGGCGAATCTACTTTCAGCCTATTTTCAAACGAGTTCCTCTCTGGGGTCCAGCCCATAGAGACTCTGAGAAGAATATCCTCGGTGTTCCGCTGGGGATCGTATGCCAACATCGGGACTGTGTGACAGGTTCGGTGACAGGCACCCCGGTAAGTTGTTGTCAACCCCATGCAGGCATTCAGAAGCCTGGGGCACTGGAAGGGCCCAGCTTAGACTATGGCACTTAGCCTGGGCCCGACGGCTGGCAAGGGAGCTGACCTCCTTTCTCGGCTGAGGGGACATGCAATGATACATCCCCTTTCTGGATTGTTCCCATTCCCATTGGAAGGATTGTAGCTTGGCCGTCCTTAGGGCCACTGCCTTCCCATGTCTCGAGGTCTAAGTCTGTCCCCGTTTAGACTTAGGAAGCATGGAGCTGTCACTCACTATACCCGTGCCCAAGGATAGATTTTCCCACAGGCGTGTCCATGTTGCATGTGGCGGGCCCCAAGCAAGGCAGCCCAGCCTCTGCCATTGGCAGGACTTGCGCTTGCTCACACTTGGATTGACCCTGCATGTGTGGCCACGAGGTGCCAGCGGGACCACAGGCATTGGGGCTGGGTTCAGCTGACCACCACGAGGAGGTTTCTGGGTCAGGCGCCTAGGCGCGAACAGTCCTGCGCATCAAGGCAGTGCCTCGGCAAACTCAGTGCCTCAGCAAATCCGTTCCGTGGTCTCGGTATGGCCAGCATGCCTTTGGCCTCTGCAGTGTTGTCCTCCTTCAGCATACTCGACTGTAGCAACGGTGACGGTGCAGGCTGGCAGGACTAGGTCCACAACAGCCCCGAGCACAGTGGCAGAAGGCACGGACTGGCAGAGAGGGTGGAACCCATTGGGGCAGCACCTGGTGTTGGCCTCCTTAGCAGTTCACTCCTCTCGGCCCAGGATTGGACGACGCAAGTGCCCTCACCCGTGTGCCCTCACGTGGAATGGAAATGGGTGGTGAGATGTGTCAGAGAATGCCAGGAATCACCTAGAGGAAGGATGGACTGAGTCAACATGCTGGCCAGTGTGCAATATGTCTGCAAGAAATGCAGAGGGAACTACTAGAGCAGGGTCACCTTGTCCCTTCACATACCCTTCAGGTTGCACTGGTTTCCAAGAAAGAGATCTTGCCCTGAGCATCATTCACATACTGGAATATCTTCCCAACTGACTGTTAT
Organism: Paguma larvata; assembly: GCA_030068075.1. Taxonomy (NCBI): domain Eukaryota; kingdom Metazoa; phylum Chordata; class Mammalia; order Carnivora; family Viverridae; genus Paguma; species Paguma larvata. Next base: position 11,066 of record JAINVK010001346.1, read on the forward strand.
TCTTGTCTTTCAAGGGGCTCGAAACGAGAGAAACTCTGAGTATCTTCCATGGCCAAACGAAAACAACACAGGCCTGCTGGGGCCAGAAACCTGAGTTCTGGGGGACTCCTGCAGAGATGAACAAGCTTACAGGGAAAACTATCCTGCTGAAGAGCCAGGGGCTCTTTGCCCAACATATGCCACACTCACAACGAATGCAGCAGGATCCCCAGGGAAGAGCCCAGGCTACGACTGTACGATAAACACGCGGAGTGGACTCCAGGGAGGGCTCAGAGTGACAATGGAGCAAAGGGGGGGGGGAAGGGGTGGACAGAGGTCCAGAGTTCTGAATCAGGGATACGAATGACATAACGCAGAGAGTGACAAGACCCGCATGGCCTTGCCCAGCTCACACACTGCCTCGGGAACGAGAAACACCTATGGGCTTGGCAAACAGGGCCAACTCAAAGTTCCACCTGAAAGCCTTGTCACCTTGAGTCGGGTCCCCATCCCTTGTGTAACTTCTCTCATCTCTGAGAGGCCTGAGACACTGTCAACACAGCCATCAAATGGCAGGTGTCAGGTGGACTGCACTAGGTATGTAAAAGAACACACTGTACTGTCCATCCCTCGGTTTGGACAGGGTCATGTGTGCTGCAAACGTGTGTCCATCTTTCTTCCTGCTCCCACTTGCCAGAGAACAACATTTGGGAGGTCAAGGGTAAGGGACAGGGAGACTCAAAAAAGCAGCGTGCCTTACAAATTCACGCTGAAAAAGAGAAGAAATGGCCTCCCGAGCGTAGAATCCAATATTCTGGCCCTGCCTTCTAGACAGTGGATGTATATTGGGGCTCCTACACTCCCATTTCCAGGCTAAACCACATAAGTAGACTTCAAGGAGTTCTACAAAAATGATCACCAATGAAAATGCCTGAGCTCTTTGGGTTGTAGTCAAACAACGAACCAAGATGTCCGATGCCATCTATCAAACTTGCTTGGCCTTAGATTCCATGCTGGCTTCTGAGAGAAGTGTTTGTGGAAAATTTAACCTGAACACCTGCTGCCTAGGGAGAGATGATGAGGAAAACCTCACAGACGGGATCACAGATCAAAAAGAAAAGGGGGCTCATGTCCCAGTCCAGACCGGAAACAGGTGGAACACCGGAGACTTCTTTGGTGGACGGTTTTCAACTCTTGGAGGAATCAAAAGCCTCATGGGAATTCGATTCCTACATTTCAGAGGGTGCTTAATGTGAGCCTGCTGTGCTACCCTGCCTGTATGGTCTGCCTCCAGTCTCATTGTGAACAGAGTTTACAGAGAGAGATAGAAAAGAGGAAAAAAAGACGGCCACTCATGTAAAGTAGTGATAAAAGTACCGACCTCTAATGTGAGATGGTGCTCTTTGAGGCTAGACAGGGGACCTGAGCGTGAAAGGGGCGAATGTGGTAGGGTCCGCTCCCTAAAGGCAGGGGAAAAAAACCCTCAAGGCAACCTGGCTTCACGTATATGGGACAGCATCCCTCAGGACCTTGTAACGTGAGACCGCTTATTGAGACTGCATGTTCGTATGTTACTCTATATGTGAGACAAAGAAGTCAAAGCTACAGAGAAGACTACACTACGTGGGGTTCGGGGCTCAGTTCCTTGCGTAGGAGCGAACTGAGCAGTGCCGGCAGGAATACATTTGCTTTCTGGAAAGAAAAGCCTCCGTGTCAGCTCCCTGTTTGCTGGGCGGCTGAGACATTCTTGTGCCTGCTGTTTCCTTTCATCCCAACCCCTCAGGTGTTTCCTTCTTACTCTCAGGAAACCAGGCTTGCCTAGGTACTGCAGCTCAAGTCAGCAGTCCCGGTATGACTCCATTTTACCTGAGCTGAATACCTTTGGGCCTCAGTGTGTTGCTTCTGGTTTATTCTTGTTATGAATGAGAAGAATTCTTCCTTTGAGGAAAACCACGTGAAGAATACCTGCTTATAACCTTGGGTTTGGGGAAGGCAAGGTCAGCTGGCAAGTTCACAAGGGGGCTTTCACATGCTAAGGAGTCCCAGACTGCTGCCTGGCTAGCTATTGTCAAGCTAGAGTTGATTTGCCCCCAGGCATAGCATTTAAATAAGGGCAATTAGTGGTTGCTGGAGAAACATTTTCCTCTGCCAGCCTCAAGTATTTGTCAAGGGGCTGTAGGTGACAAGGAACTTACATTTTGTTCGCTTGAAATGTTTATTTACTTTTGGAGAGAGAGGGGAGACAGGGAGACAGACAGAGAAAGGGAGTGTGTGGGAAACAAGAGAGAGAGAATGAGAGAGAGAGAGAGAGAGAGAGAGAGAGAGAGCCCATAGTTAGAGCCAGAGCCAGAGCAAGACAGAGGGAATAAGCACCAGGAGAGGGGCAGAGAGTGAGGGAGACCCAGAATGTGAAGCAGGCTCTGAGGCTGCGCTCTCAGCACAGAGCCTCTCTGCTCTCTGGGGCTGGACACAGGCACTGTCACATCCTGACCTGAGTTCAAATTGGAGGCTTCAGGGACTCAGACACCCCAGGAAATGCTCTTTTCTCTGCCATTTCCTTCTTGCCTTTGTTCCTCACATCGCTAGGGAGGGCAGGCTGATCTGGGGGCTCCAGGAGACTGAGCCTATAGGGTTCTGGAGATGAGGCCCATGGCTTTTCCTTGTCATTTCCTAAGATACTGTCAACTGATGGAGGCTCCATCAGTTTCAGCATTTGTCTTCTGTCCTCTCCTTGGCGCTTGGGCAGCCACGAGTGCCTGAGGAATGTCACACAGATCTCTCCTGGCGGTGGGGACTGGTAATGCTAGCTTGCGTGTGGCCCTCAGCTTTCCTTGTGCTCCCTCATCCAGCACATGGATGATTCCCAGTTAGGCAGCCCACGTGTGTTTGTTCATTCAGAAAAGAGCCAGCTTGCCAGATTGGGCCTCTGTCTTTGTTCTCAGAATTCTCCCATGCTCATCTGACATGAAGATCTTCTGCTTTCTGTGTACCCATTCGCATGCGCTTGCTCTGTTTGGAAGTCAGTCCCCACTGTGGGGAATTCGAGGCCACACCTAAGAGCAATGTCCCCTCATTCTGACTGAGGAGCTCGGCCAAGGCATCCTGACTCTGGCCTAGGGTGGGCAGAAAGGCCCTCGGGCCTTGCCTTTGAGAAATATTTGGACAAGAGAAAGACATAGGGCACTTGGAGGTGCCAGACGAAACGTTAGAGTGTTGGCAAAGCCAGAGAATCGGAAGGAAGCATTGTCAATTTCAGGGAGAAGAGCAACAGAGCTTGTCGGGTTCTTGGGAGTTTTCTCCTATTTTCTACTGAAATGAAAGCCTTGAAGCCGTGATGTCTCCATAGCTGATTCCTCCAGAGGTCTTGAGTCACAGTGAAACGTGGTAGGGCTCTCAGTCCCATAAGGAACGATCAGGGATTGGTGGCCGACTCCCTCTCCAGCCCGAGGCTCGCCTAGAGCAGTCCGTTTCTGATATCCCCAAAGAACCAGGAGCTCCCTGCTACTGACCTGGTGGGGCTGGGCATTCATGGTTCCCCAGTAGGCCTCCTTCCCCGGGCTGCTTGACAAGGCTTCGTATGGAAAAGCAAATGGTTCCCACACAGGGGTTTCGCTGCCAGAAGGAGTCAGTGCATTGCCTGCTCAAGGAATACTTCCACGGAGCCTGATTCCAAACACCGAAGTGTGAATCCCGTTCCGCCAAAACCACTGGTGACTGTCCACTGTAGGTCAGGGGAAGAAATGCACTCAGTGCCAGAAGCTTCTCATCCCTTTCTCAAGTCCCAATGGCAGAATTCTTGCTTGGCCAGCCCTGGGAAGCGCAGGGAAGGGTAGACCTTCTTTCCTTCCATCTCACAGATGGTTCCCCTAGGCACACTATGCCTCAGGCCCTGGTCGGCACCGAAAGGTCTCTTGAAAGAACGACTGCATCGGGTGCAGGTTCCAAACACTTGAGAACCAGCCGGGAGCAGGGACCGTTTGCCTCTCCATCAATGGCACATCTATTTCCTGATGGGCAGGACAGTCTTCCCTCTGTTTCTGGAGGAAGAATACAGACCTCCAGCAGAATGGCACTCTCAGGTGTGCAGGAGACCGTTTCGTGAAGGCCTGAGGCCCAAGCCCCTGGAACCCAGGGTGAAGCATTTATGGCCTCGAACATAAGACCTCGACTGCAGGGCTGCGAGCTGAAGAACTGAGGTTCAAGCCCTTGTCACCCCAGGTGGAGGAAAAATCACCGGAAAGAGAAGTCCTCGTTTGCAGAGCTGCAAGGCCAAGATGGGCCTTTTAAGTCTTTCTCCCCCAAGTCAATTTTGGGCTGGGGTCTCTTACATATATTTTGCTTCGAATGATTTCTTGGTGTGGATTGTCATGGAAAGAAAATCAGATCCTTTCTGATAGATGCTCCTAAAACTTCGAAGTATATTCCCTTTGGAATGGACGTTTGAAGAATGCTGCCTGACTCTCAGGGATGCGGTCATTGCGGCAGGTTTTGGGTGAAGACATTAAGAATGGTCAGTGGATAATTGATAATCTTAGGGAGCAACTTGAGAGCAAAACATGTTTTCCACGTAAACTTTGGACTGTCGCCAGAGCCTTCATGAATATCCGTCTTCTTTGTGCTTACGCTCTGAACCCGTGATATTTACCAGAATGTGGCCATAGGTACGTTCTGACTGCATGTGAAGTGTTTATTCAGCCTGAGCTATTGATTGTTGGAACATTCTATGGAATCTAAAACACAGATCATTCTTTGAAGTTTTATTGAATGCGTGGAATGTTTTCATTGGTTTTTTCCTAGGAACTTTGAGAAACTGGAGTGATTTCATCCTGTCAATCTTTACAAGATGTATACTTGGCGTGCTTAGAAAAAATGTATAAAAAGCCTGGGGGAAGAATCACCTTCGGGCAGTCCTGATAAGAGGCTGTTTCCAAGAGACTGGCTCTGCATCTTCTCTCCCACCCAGACCAACCCTCACGCAGGTGAAACCCTGGACCAGCCGGATACCCTGAGAGAAGGAGCTGGTCTCCTCTCAGGGCAGACTCCGGCCCAGGTGTAGCCAATGGAGGTTTCCTTTGACGACAGTCCACAGGTGTTGTCACTTGCCAGACACTCAGCTTGCCGGGAGCTAGGAGGAGGCACTGAATTCTAACTGGAGCCCATTCTCTTCTGGAATCATGAACCTTGGTCCCCAGGGTGCCTCTTTGCATTTGATTGCTCTCTCCTCAGATTAGGTTCCACTTGGGAGCCATCCAGAGCAAGAGCCTCAGAGGAACATACCCTTTGGAAACTAGAACCTGCCAGGATCCAGGGGTCTGTGTCAGGTACACAGCCGGGTCCGAGCATTGGGGTGGCATACCCAGTCACTTCCTGAACCAATGGACAGCTCTCAGTGTCTGGTATCCCAGAGGATAGCAGGCCCCTCTGTCCCTGGGGCTTGGTGCTTAGTCAGCTCGGGTCGTTGCAGGCATGGGGAGCCAGCTGGCCTGTCTCCCCAGGCGGAGAGAGGTGCCTTCATCCTGCAGATTCGAGGGCTCATGCATTTGAACTCTGGAGAACGCTCAAAGGGTCTCTGAAGTGATGATTGGACCCGGTCGGGTTCTAACCACTTGAGCTTCAGCCAAGAGCCCCAAACAGCCAGAGCTGAATCACTGCTGCCCCTGCCCTCGAAGGGGAAAGGGCCAGAAACAGACCCAAAGCCAGGACTTTCCCTCTCTTTCTGAAGGAAGAACGCAGGCCACTTGGTCACAGGACCCCCGTGTAGCCTGTTAAGGGCTCCCTTCAAAAATCCCACAGGTGTTGCTTACACCTGAGGGGGCCAGCTTGCTAGGAGATGGCACTAGTCACTTCGTTTTCCATGTCATGTCTTTCGGATTCCTAGTGAAGCATTCTGGCCCTCGGCGAATCTACTTTCAGCCTATTTTCAAACGAGTTCCTCTCTGGGGTCCAGCCCATAGAGACTCTGAGAAGAAGATCCTCGGTGTTCCGCTGGGGATCGTATGCCAACATCGGGACTGTGTGACAGGTTCGGTGACAGGCACCCCGGTAAGTTGTTGTCAACCCCATGCAGGCATTCAGAAGCCTGGGGCATTGGAAGGGCCCAGCTTAGACTATGGCACTTAGCCTGGGCCCGACGGCTGGCAAGGGAGCTGACCTCCTTTCTCGGCTGAGGGGACATGCAATGATACATCCCCTTTCTGGATTGTTCCCATTCCCATTGGAAGGATTGTAGCTTGGCCGTCCTTAGGGCCACTGCCTTCCCATGTCTCGAGGTCTAAGTCTGTCCCCGTTTAGACTTAGGAAGCATGGAGCTGTCACTCACTATACCCGTGCCCAAGGATAGATTTTCCCACAGGCGTGTCCATGTGGCATGTGGCGGGCCCCAAGCAAGGCAGCCCAGCCTCTGCCATTGGCAGGACTTGCGCTTGCTCACACTTGGATTGACCCTGCATGTGTGGCCACGAGGTGCCAGCGGGACCACAGGCATTGGGGCTGGGTTCAGCTGACCACCACGAGGAGGTTTCTGGGTCAGGCGCCTAGGCGCGAACAGTCCTGCGCATCAAGGCAGTGCCTCGGCAAACTCAGTGCCTCAGCAAATCCGTTCCGTGGTCTCGGTATGGCCAGCATGCCTTTGGCCCCTGCAGTGTTGTCCTCCTTCAGCATACTCGACTGTAGCAACGGTGACGGTGCAGGCTGGCAGGACTAGGTCCACAACAGCCCCGAGCACAGTGGCAGAAGGCACGGACTGGCAGAGAGGGTGGAACCCATTGGGGCAGCACCTGGTGTTGGCCTCCTTAGCAGTTCACTCCTCTCGGCCCAGGATTGGACGACGCAAGTGCCCTCACCCGTGTGCCCTCACGTGGAATGGAAATGGGTGGTGAGATGTGTCAGAGAATGCCAGGAATCACCTAGAGGAAGGATGGACTGAGTCAACATGCTGGCCAGTGTGCAATAGGTCTGCAAGAAATGCAGAGGGAACTACTAGAGCAGGGTCACCTTGTCCCTTCACATACCCTTCAGGTTGCACTGGTTTCCAAGAAAGAGATCTTGCCCTGAGCATCATTCACATACTGGAATATCTTCCCAACTGACTGTTATTCTTGTCTTTCAAGGGGCTCGAAACGAGAGAAACTCTGAGTATCTTCCATGGCCAAACGAAAACAACACAGGCCTGCTGGGGCCAGAAACCTGAGTTCTGGGGGACTCCTGCAGAGATGAACAAGCTTACAGGGAAAACTATCCTGCTGAAGAGCCAGGGGCTCTTTGCCCAACATATGCCACACTCACAACGAATGCAGCAGGATCCCCAGGGAAGAGCCCAGGCTACGACTGTACGATAAACACGCGGAGTGGACTCCAGGGAGGGCTCAGAGTGACAATGGAGCAAAGGGGGGGGGGAAGGGGTGGACAGAGGTCCAGAGTTCTGAATCAGGGATACGAATGACATAACGCAGAGAGTGACAAGACCCGCATGGCCTTGCCCAGCTCACACACTGCCTCGGGAACGAGAAACACCTATGGGCTTGGCAAACAGGGCCAACTCAAAGTTCCACCTGAAAGCCTTGTCACCTTGAGTCGGGTCCCCATCCCTTGTGTAACTTCTCTCATCTCTGAGAGGCCTGAGACACTGTCAACACAGCCATCAAATGGCAGGTGTCAGGTGGACTGCACTAGGTATGTAAAAGAACACACTGTACTGTCCATCCCTCGGTTTGGACAGGGTCATGTGTGCTGCAAACGTGTGTCCATCTTTCTTCCTGCTCCCACTTGCCAGAGAAGAACATTTGGGAGGTCAAGGGTAAGGGACAGGGAGACTCAAAAAAGCAGCGTGCCTTACAAATTCACGCTGAAAAAGAGAAGAAATGGCCTCCCGAGCGTAGAATCCAATATTCTGGCCCTGCCTTCTAGACAGTGGATGTATATTGGGGCTCCTACACTCCCATTTCCAGGCTAAACCACATAAGTAGACTTCAAGGAGTTCTACAAAAATGATCACCAATGAAAATGCCTGAGCTCTTTGGGTTGTAGTCAAACAACGAACCAAGATGTCCGATGCCATCTATCAAACTTGCTTGGCCTTAGATTCCATGCTGGCTTCTGAGAGAAGTGTTTGTGGAAAATTTAACCTGAACACCTGCTGCCTAGGGAGAGATGATGAGGAAAACCTCACAGACGGGATCACAGATCAAAAAGAAAAGGGGGCTCATGTCCCAGTCCAGACCGGAAACAGGTGGAACACCGGAGACTTCTTTGGTGGACGGGTTTCAACTCTTGGAGGAATCAAAAGCCTCATGGGAATTCGATTCCTACATTTCAGAGGGTGCTTAATGTGAGCCTGCTGTGCTACCCTGCCTGTATGGTCTGCCTCCAGTCTCATTGTGAACAGAGTTTACAGAGAGAGATAGAAAAGAGGAAAAAAAGACGGCCACTCATGTAAAGTAGTGATAAAAGTACCGACCTCTAATGTGAGATGGTGCTCTTTGAGGCTAGACAGGGGACCTGAGCGTGAAAGGGGCGAATGTGGTAGGGTCCGCTCCCTAAAGGCAGGGGAAAAAAACCCTCAAGGCAACCTGGCTTCACGTATATGGGACAGCATCCCTCAGGACCTTGTAACGTGAGACCGCTTATTGAGACTGCATGTTCGTATGTTACTCTATATGTGAGACAAAGAAGTCAAAGCTACAGAGAAGACTACACTACGTGGGGTTCGGGGCTCAGTTCCTTGCGTAGGAGCGAACTGAGCAGTGCCGGCAGGAATACATTTGCTTTCTGGAAAGAAAAGCCTCCGTGTCAGCTCCCTGTTTGCTGGGCGGCTGAGACATTCTTGTGCCTGCTGTTTCCTTTCATCCCAACCCCTCAGGTGTTTCCTTCTTACTCTCAGGAAACCAGGCTTGCCTAGGTACTGCAGCTCAAGTCAGCAGTCCCGGTATGACTCCATTTTACCTGAGCTGAATACCTTTGGGCCTCAGTGTGTTGCTTCTGGTTTATTCTTGTTATGAATGAGAAGAATTCTTCCTTTGAGGAAAACCACGTGAAGAATACCTGCTTATAACCTTGGGTTTGGGGAAGGCAAGGTCAGCTGGCAAGTTCACAAGGGGGCTTTCACATGCTAAGGAGTCCCAGACTGCTGCCTGGCTAGCTATTGTCAAGCTAGAGTTGATTTGCCCCCAGGCATAGCATTTAAATAAGGGCAATTAGTGGTTGCTGGAGAAACGTTTTCCTCTGCCAGCCTCAAGTATTTGTCAAGGGGCTGTAGGTGACAAGGAACTTACATTTTGTTCGCTTGAAATGTTTATTTACTTTTGGAGAGAGAGGGGAGACAGGGAGACAGACAGAGAAAGGGAGTGTGTGGGAAACAAGAGAGAGAGAATGAGAGAGAGAGAGAGAGAGAGAGAGAGAGAGAGAGCCATAGTTAGAGCCAGAGCCAGAGCAAGACAGAGGGAATAAGCACCAGGAGAGGGGCAGAGAGTGAGGGAGACCCAGAATGTGAAGCAGGCTCTGAGGCTGCGCTCTCAGCACAGAGCCTCTCTGCTCTCTGGGGCTGGACACAGGCACTGTCACATCCTGACCTGAGTTCAAATTGGAGGCTTCAGGGACTCAGACACCCCAGGAAATGCTCTTTTCTCTGCCATTTCCTTCTTGCCTTTGTTCCTCACATCGCTAGGGAGGGCAGGCTGATCTGGGGGCTCCAGGAGACTGAGCCTATAGGGTTCTGGAGATGAGGCCCATGGCTTTTCCTTGTCATTTCCTAAGATACTGTCAACTGATGGAGGCTCCATCAGTTTCAGCATTTGTCTTCTGTCCTCTCCTTGGCGCTTGGGCAGCCACGAGTGCCTGAGGAATGTCACACAGATCTCTCCTGGCGGTGGGGACTGGTAATGCTAGCTTGCGTGTGGCCCTCAGCTTTCCTTGTGCTCCCTCATCCAGCACATGGATGATTCCCAGTTAGGCAGCCCACGTGTGTTTGTTCATTCAGAAAAGAGCCAGCTTGCCAGATTGGGCCTCTGTCTTTGTTCTCAGAATTCTCCCATGCTCATCTGACATGAAGATCTTCTGCTTTCTGTGTACCCATTCGCATGCGCTTGCTCTGTTTGGAAGTCAGTCCCCACTGTGGGGAATTCGAGGCCACACCTAAGAGCAATGTCCCCTCATTCTGACTGAGGAGCTCGGCCAAGGCATCCTGACTCTGGCCTAGGGTGGGCAGAAAGGCCCTCGGGCCTTGCCTTTGAGAAATATTTGGACAAGAGAAAGACATAGGGCACTTGGAGGTGCCAGACCAAACGTTAGAGTGTTGGCAAAGCCAGAGAATCGGAAGGAAGCATTGTCAATTTCAGGGAGAAGAGCAACAGAGCTTGTCGGGTTCTTGGGAGTTTTCTCCTATTTTCTACTGAAATGAAAGCCTTGAAGCCGTGATGTCTCCATAGCTGATTCCTCCAGAGGTCTTGAGTCACAGTGAAACGTGGTAGGGCTCTCAGTCCCATAAGGAACGATCAGGGATTGGTGGCCGACTCCCTCTCCAGCCCGAGGCTCGCCTAGAGCAGTCCGTTTCTGATATCCCCAAAGAACCAGGAGCTCCCTGCTACTGACCTGGTGGGGCTGGGCATTCATGGTTCCCCAGTAGGCCTCCTTCCCCGGGCTGCTTGACAAGGCTTCGTATGGAAAAGCAAATGGTTCCCACACAGGGGTTTCGCTGCCAGAAGGAGTCAGTGCATTGCCTGCTCAAGGAATACTTCCACGGAGCCTGATTCCAAACACCGAAGTGTGAATCCCGTTCCGCCAAAACCACTGGTGACTGTCCACTGTAGGTCAGGGGAAGAAATGCACTCAGTGCCAGAAGCT
>JAINVK010001349.1:0-17209 GCA_030068075.1 Paguma larvata
AGGTTGCCGCACTGTCCGGTGTGGCTGCGGACACCGCCGACACTGCCCCTGCTGGGGCCTTCGGAAGGATGGATGCTGCCACGTCACACCACGCCAAGCTCCTGGAAACAGGGCGCCCTGGCCACACCTGCGTGTTCTTATCAGAGCCTGGCAAACGTGACCTTGTGAACCACGTCACCAGTCCTGATAGAGCCCCGAATCACTGTTTTGTTCTGTGTCCTGCTTGGATGCTCAGGGCTTCACGCTGTGTTTTCTGGTCACAGGAGAAGAAGGAGACACCTACCACCACGGGAGACAGAAACGCTCCACTACCTTCCAGGTCACACTCAGGCCGGATAGAATGCCGTATAGGCTTGGGCCTAACTGAGGAGCAACAAAACCGTTGCTATGGCAGCAATGGAGTCCAGCGTGCCTCATGAAGCCTGAGTCGCCGCCCGCCCCACCCAGGGTCCCCCCCAGCCAACTGGCAGGCAGGGTGGGTAAGAGCCTAAGGGTGCTGCAGACCTCCTACGTGGCCCTCAGCTTTGACCACAATACCTCCCAAGGTGGACTTTCAGTGAACCCGCAGTAGGTCCTGGCCCTCAACTTCCTGTTACACGCAAGAGTCGATCCCAAAGTTCCCCGTGATGATGCACCCACTGGGAGCCAGGCTGGCACGCTCCCTCCAGGTCAGGTCGGACACCATCGCCCTAGCCTGCCCCCTCCCTCAGAGGTACCACCAAGCCGAGGAGGAGGAAGAGGCGGGTGTGAGGGGCATGTGGCCCTGAGGAGGCCTATCCCCGCTCAGGATCTCATCTATCAAGTGCAGGAGTTTTCCAAGGCCTCCATCTGGCCATCTCACATCCTGTTGCCCTTCTGAGTGGGGGGCAGTAGTGATCTGCTGCCCCTGAATCCATGTGCCCAGGGCACGTGAGGGGGCCAGGGGTCGGCACGAGACACCTGTGCGGACACGTCCATCCAGCCGCTCACACACCAACATGCCGACGCACCCACCGAACAGAACACATTTGTGACATACCACAACACTACGCCACAAGCCCAACACACCCACTACAGTCACACAGGGTTTCTGGACTCCTTTCTCCTTCATGACCTTTTCTGTGCTATTTCCTTGGCCTGGAGCCGCCTCCAACCACCGCTAATGGCCCTCTCTTGCCTTTCAAGACCCTGCTGGTGTCAGTCTCTAGACGACCTCCCTAACACCCCCACCAGATCGAGCTGGGCCCGCCTTGCTCCTCCCCAAACTGCCGGGACTGGTCCTCCCAGACTGAGGCCGAGGGAAGGGAAAACACTCCCTTCTGGGCCCACTTGATGGGGCTCGGGTCCCCTCTCAGCCCAAGCTCGGTTTTTTGACGTTCGTGTTCCATCATCCCTAAGGGTTCAGTCCCTGTTTTGGTGAGAATGTGTTGGTCCGCGCTGCTCCCACAATGCCAACGTCACCTCCATGTCCCCACCACGAGCATGGCCACTCGAGGGAGCTCTGTGCGGAGGCTGCGCACTGGCCCAGTGTGGCTGTTGATACCGCATACCCTGCCGCCTCCCGGGGCCTTCGGAAGAATGGACGTTGCCACGTCACACAACGCCAACTCCCTGGCCGCACTATTGCTCCTATCACAGCCTGGCAAATGTGACTTTCTGAACCCCGACACTGTTCCTGACAGTGCTCCGAGTCACTGTTTTGTTATGTGTCTGCTTCAGATGCGCAGAGGTTACGTTCCCTAGCCTGCCCCCTCCCTCAGAGGTCCCACAGGGGGAGGTGGAGGAAGAGGTGGGGGTGAGGGGCATATGGCCCTGAGGGGACTGTCCTGGCTCAGGTTCTCAACTATCAAGTGGAAGAGCTTTTGAAGGCCCCCGTTTGGCCATCACACATCCTGATCCCATCCTGAATCGGGGCGCAATGACGGATCTGATGCCCCGAAACCACGTTCCCAGGGCACGTGTGAGTGGCCCACACGAGACAACTGTGCGGACACATACATCCACACGCACACACACCACACATGCACACGCAACCCACCACACAGAACACATTTGTCACATACCACACACACATACACCACACACGCGCAACACACCCACACCACAGGCACACACACCACAAGCACACACACCACAGGCACACAGGGTTTCTGGACTCATTTCTCCTTCATGAACTTTCTGTGCTATTTCGTTGGCTTGGAGCCGCCTCTCCACCCAAGGCTAATGGCCCTCTGTTGCCTTTCAAGACCCTGCTGGTGTCAGTCTCTAGACGACCTCCCTAACACCCCCACAAGATCCTAGATGGGCCCGCGTCTACTCCTTTGCAAACTGCTGGGATTGGTCCTCCAGACTCAGGCCGAGGGAAGGGAGCCCCATGGTCTCCCTCCTGGACCCATTTGGTGGGGCCTGGGTCCCCTCTCAGCCAAAGCTCGGTTCCTGACGTTCGTGATCCGTCATCCCTAAGGGTTCATTCCCTGTTTTTGGTGAGATGTGTTCGTCCCGCGCTGCTCCCACAAGGCCAACGTCACCTCGACGTCCCCACCAAAAGCATGACCAACTGAGGGAGCTCAGCGCGGAGGCTGCCGCACTGGCCCGGTGTGGCTGTGGACACCGCAGACCCTGCCGCCTGCCAGGGCCGTCGAATGATGCACGCCGCCACGCCACACGACGCCAAGCTGCCTGGAACAGGGCGTCCTGGGTGCACCTCCCTGTTCCTATCACAGCCTGGCAAACGTGACCTTCTGAACCTCGACACCAGTCTTAACAGTGCCCCTAATCTCTGTTTTCTTCTGTGTCCTGCTAGTGATGGGCAGAGTTTATGCTTCCGAGTTCTCCGGTCACAGGAGAAGAAGGAGACACCTACCGACACGGGAGACAAAAACCACTCCACTACCTTCCTGGTCACACTCCAGGCAGGATAGAAAGCCGAAGGCTTGGGTCTAACTGAGGAGCAACAAAACGTTGCTATGGCAGCAATGGAGTCCAGCATGCCTCATAATGCCGGGCCGCCCCCCGCCCCACCCGGGGGCCCCCGCTGCCAACTGGCAGGCAGTGTGGGCAAAGAGCCTAAGGGTGCTGCAGGCCACTTACGTGGCCCTCAGCTTTGACCGAAACACCTCACAAGGTGGCCTTTCATTGAACCCGCGGTGGGTCATGGCCCTCAACTTCCTGCTTCACGCTGGATGACGATCCTAAAGTTCCCCGTGATGATGCACCCACTGGGAGCCCAGCCTGGCACGCTCCATCCAGGTCAGGTCGGACTCCAATGCCCTGAGCCTGCCCCCTCCCTCGGAGATCCCACCAAGGCCGAGGTGGAGGAAGAGGCGGGGGTGAGGGGCATGTGTCCATGTGGGGCCTCTCCCCACTCAGGGTCTCAACTATCAAGTGCAGGAAGTTTCCAAGGCCCCCTTTGGCCATCTCACATCCTATTCCCCTCCTGAGTCGGAGGGCAGTGAGGGATCTGCTGCCCCAAAAACGACATGCCCAGGGCACGTGTCGGTAGCCCACAGGAGACACCTGTGTGGAACGTCCATCCACACGCTCACACAGTTCACATGCACATGCATCCCACCATACAGAACACATTTGTGACATACCACACACACATACACCACACACTCGCAACACAACACACCACAGGCACACACACCACAGGCACACAGAGTTTCTATACTCCATTCACCTCCATGACCTTTCTGTGCTATTTCCTTGCCCTGAGCCGCCTCTCCCCCTGCTAATGTCCCTCTCTTGCCTTTCTAGACCCTGCTGGTGTCAGCCCCTAGACGACCTGCCTAACATCCCCTCCAGATCCGAGATGGGCCCGCATCTACTCCTTCCCAAACTGTCGGGACTGGTCCTCCAGACTCATGCCGAGGGAAGGGAGCCCATGGTCTCCCTCCTGGGCCACTTGGTGGGGCCTGGTCCCCTCTATCCCAAGCTAGGCTCCTGACGTTCGTGTTCCGTCATCCCTACGGGTTCATTCCCTGTTTTGGTGAGATGTGTTGGTCCCGCGCTGCTCCCACAAGGAAACGTCACCTCCACGTCCCCACCACGAGCATGGCCGACTCGAGGGAGCTCTGCGCGGAGGCTCCGCACTGGCCCGCGGTCGCTGTGGACACCCCAGAACCTGCCGCCTGCGGGTGCCGTCGGAATGATGGAAGCGCCACGACACACGACGCCAAGCTCCCTGGAACAGGGAGTCCTGGGCGCAACTCCCTGTTCCTGTCACAGCCTGGCAAACGTGACCTTCTGAACCCCGACACCAGTCCTCATAGCACCCCGAATCACGTTTTGTTCTGTGTCCTGCTTGGGATGCGCAGAGGTTATGCTTCCGAGTTCTCAGGTCACAAGATAAGAAGGAGACACGTACCCCACGGGAGACAGAAACCGCTCCACTACCTTCCTGGTCACACTCCAGGCAGGATAGAAAGCCGCAGGCTTGGGCCTAACTGAGGAGCAACAAAACGTTGCTATGGCAGCAATGGAATCTTGCCTGCCTCATAAAGCCGGGGCCGCGCCCCACCCCACCCGGGGTCCCCCGCAGCCAAAGGCAGGCAGGGAGGGCAAAGAGCCAAAGGGTGCTGCAGGCCACCTAAGTGGCCCTCAGCTTTGACCGAAACACCTCCCAAGGTGTCCTTTCAGTGAACCCGATGTCCTGGCCCTCAAATTCCTGCTCCACGCGGGATGTCGATCCCTAAGTTCCCTTGGTGATGCACCCACTGGGAGCCCAGGCTGGCACGCTCCCTCCAGGTCAGGTCGGACACAACGCCCTGAGCCTGCCCCCTCCCTCAGAGATCCCACCAAGGCCGAGGTGGAGGAAGAGGCGGGGGAGAGGGGCATGTGGCACTGAGAGGCCAATCCCCGCTCAGTATCTCATCTATCAAGTGCAGGAGCTTTCCAAGGCCTCCATCTGGCCATCTCACATCCTGTTCCCCTCCTGAGTCCGGGGGCACTGAGGGATCTGCTGCCACCGAATCCATGTACTCAGGGCACGTGAGGGGGGGGGGTCTGCACGAGACACCTGTGCGGATACGTCCATCCACACGCTCACACACCAAACATGCACACGCAACCCACCACACAGAACACATTTGTGACATACCACACACACATACGCCACACACGTCCAAACACCCACACCACAGTCACACAGGGTTTCTGGACTCCTTTATCCTTCATGAACTTTCTGTGCTATTTCCTAGCCTGAGCCGCCTCTCCACTCCGCTAATGGCCCTCTCTTGCCTTTCAAGCCCCTTCTGGTGTCAGTCCCTAGTCGAACTCCCTAACACCCTCACCAGATCCGAGCTGGGCCCGCATCCACTCCTTCCCAAACTGTCGGGACTGGTCCTCCAACTCAGGCCGAGGTAAGGGAATCCCATGGTCTCCCTCCTGGGCCCACTTGGTGGGGCCTGGGTCCCCTCTCAGCCCAAGCTCGGTTCCTGACGTTCGTGTTCCGTCATCCCTAAGGGTTCAGTCCCTGTTTTGGTGAGATGTGTTGCTCCGCGATGCTCCCACAAGGCCACCGTCACCTCCACGTCCCCACCACGAACATGGCCAACACGAGGGAGATCTGCGCAGAGGCTGCCGCACTGGCCCGGTGTGGCTGTGGACACCGCCGACACTGCCGCCTGCCAGGGCCGTCGGAAGGATGGATGCCGTCATGTCACACCACGCCAAGCTCCTGGAACAGGGCGCCCTGGGCACACCTGCGTGTTCCTATCACAGCCTGGCAAACGTGACCTTCTGAACCCTACATAAGTCCTGATAGCGCCCCGACTCACGTTTTGTTCTGTGTCCTACTTGGGATGCGCAGAGGTTATTATTCTGAGTTCTCTGGTCACAAGAGAAGAAGGAGACACCTACCACCACGGGAGACAGAAATCGCTCCACTACCTTCCTGGTCACACTCCTGGCAGGATAGAAAGCCGCAGGCTCCGGCCTAACTGAGGAGCAACAAAACCCGATGCTATGGCAGCAATGGAATCCAGCCTGCCTCATAAAGGGGGCCGCCCCCCCGCCCCACCCGGGGGACCCCGCAGCCTACTGGCAGGCAGGGTGGGTAAAGAGCCTAAGGGTGCTGCAGGCCACCTACGTGGCCTTCAGCTTTGACCACAATACCTACGAAGGTGGACTTTCAGTGAACCGCGGGGGTCCTGGCCCTCAACTTCCTTTTACACGCGAGATGTCGATCCCAAACTTCCCCGTGATGATGCACCCACTGGGATCCCAGGCAGGCACGCTCCCTACAGGTCAGGACGGACACCACCGCCCTAGGCTGCCCCCTCCCTTTGAGGTACCACCAAGGCCGAGGTGGAGGAAGAGGAGGGGTGAGGGGCATGTGGCCATGTGGGGCCTCTCCCCGCTCAGGGTCTCAACTATCAAGTGCAGGACTTTCCAAGGCCCCCATTTGGCCATCACACATCCTGTTCCCCTCCTGCATCGGGGGCAGTGAGGGAACTGCTGACCCCGAACCACGTTCCCAGGGCACGTGTGAGTGGCCCGCACGTGACACCTGTGCGGACACGTCCATCCACACGCCCACACCACCACACATGCAACACGCAACCCACCACAGAACACATTTGTGTACATACCACACACACATACCCACACACGCGCAACACACCCAACGGACACACACCACAAGCACACACACAGCCCACAGAGTTTTCTGACTCCTTTATCCTTCATGACCTTTCTGTGCTATTTCCTTGCCCTGAGCCAGCTCTCCACCCCGCTAATGCCCTCTCTTGCCTTTCAAGCCCCTTCTGGTGTCAGTCCCTAGACGACCTCCCTAACACCCCCACCAGATCGAGATGGGCCCGCCATCTACTCCTTCCCAAACTGTCGGGACTGGTTCCTCCAGACTCATGCCGAGGGAAGGGAGCCCCATGGTCTCCCTCCTGGGCCCACTTGGTGGGGGCCTGGGTCCACCTCTGCCCAAGCTCGGCTCCTGACGTTCGTGTTCTCCGTCATCCCTAAGGGTTCATTCCTGTTTTGGTGAGATATGTTGGTCCCGCGCTGCTCCCAGAAGTCCAACGTCACCTCCACGTCCCACACACGAGCATGAGCCGACTCGAGGAGCCTCTGCGCGGAGGCTGCCGCACTGGCCCGGGTCGCTGTGGACACCGCAGAACCTGCCGCCTGCGGTGGCCGTCGGAATGGATGGAAGAGCCGCCACGCCACACGAACGCCAAGCTCCCTGGAACAGGAGTCCTGGTCGCACCTCCCTGTTCCTTCACAGCTGGCAAACGTGACCTTCTGAACCCTGAACCCGACCTACAGTGCCACGAATCTCTGTTTTGTTCTGTGTCCTGCTTGGATGTGCAGAGGTTACGCTTCCGAGTTCTCCGGTCACAGAGAAAGGAAGAGACACGTACCGCACGGGAGACAGAAACCGCTCCACTACATCCTGGTCACACTCCAGGCAGGATAAAAGCCGCAGGCTTGGGCCCTAACTGAGGAGCAACAAAACGTTGCTATGGCAGCAATGGACTCATGCCTGCCTCATAATGCCGGGGCCGCCCCCCGCCCCACCCGGGGACCCCAGCAGCCAACTGGCAGGCAGGGTGGGCAAAAAGCCTAAGGGTGGTGCAGGCCACCTACGTGGCCCTCACTTTGATTGAAACACCTCCCAAGGTGGCCTTTCAGTGAACCCGCGGTGGGTCCTGGCCCTCAACTTCCTGCTTCACGCAGGATGTCGATCCAAAGTTCCCTGTGATGATGCACCCACTGGGAGCCCAGGCTGGCACGCTCCCTCCAGGTCAGGTCGGACCACCGCCCTGAGCCTGCCCCTCCCTCGGAGATCCCACCAAGGCCGAGGTGGAGGAAGAGGCGGGGGTGAGGGGCATGTGGCCCTGAGGGGCCTCTCCCCGCTCAGGTCTCAACTATCAAGTGCAGGAGCTTTCCAAGGCCTCCATTTAGCCATCTCACATCCTGTTCCCTCCTGAGTCCGGGAGCAGTGAGGGATCCGCTGCCCCAAAAACCACGTGCCCAGGGCTCGTGTGGGTGGTCCGCACGAGACATCTGTGCGGACACATCCATCCACATGCTCACACACCACCATGCCACACGAAACCCTCCACACAGAACACATTAGTGACATACTCACACACACATACACCACACACTTGCGCAACAAACCACACCACAGGCACACACACCACAAGCACACACACCAGAGGCACACAGGGTTCTGGACTCCTTTCTCCTTCATGACCTTCTGTGCTATTTGTTGGCCTTGAGGCCAGCGCTCTCACCCACCGCTCATGGCCCTCTCTTACCTTTTCAACCCCTGCTGGTGTCAGTCTCTAGGACGTCCTCCCTAACACCCCCACCAGTCCAAGCCTGGGCCCGCGTCCTGCTCCGTCCAACTGCCGGGACTGTCCTCAAGAATCAGGCAATGGGAAGGGAGCGCCAATAGGTCTCCTTCCTGGGCCCCACTGTGGTGCGGGCCTGGGTCCCCTCTCAGCCCCAAGCTCGGATCCTGACGTTCATGTCCGTCATCCCTAAGGGTGCGTCCCTGCTTTTGGTGAGAGGTGTTGGTGTCGCCCTCTGCTCCCCACAAGGCAGACGCACCTCCACGTCCCACCAGATGGCCAAATCGCCGAATCGAGGGAGCTCTGCGCGGAGGCTGCCGCACTGGCCCGGTGTTGATGTGGACACACCGTCCTTGCCTGCCGGGGCCGTCGGAATGATGGAAGCCGCCACGCCACACGACGCCAAGCTCCCTGGAAAAGGGCGTCCTGGGCGCACCTCCCTGTTCCTATCACAGTGTGGCAAACGTGACCTTCTGAACCCTGAAACCGGACCTGACAGTGCCCGGAATCTCTGTTTTGTTCTGTGTCCTGCTTGGGATGCGCAGAGGTTACGCTTCCGAGTTCTCCGGTCACAGGAGAGAAAGAGACACGTACCACGGGAAGACAGAAACCTCTCCACTACTTCCTGGTTACACTCCAGGCAGGATAGAAAGCCGCAGGCTTGGGCCTAACTGAGGAGCAACAAAACGTTGCTATGGCAGCAATGGATTCCAGCCTGCCTATAAAGCCGGGCCGCCCCCGCCCCACCGGGGGCCCGCAGCCAACTGGCAGGCAGGGTGGGTAAAGAGCCTAAGGGTGCTGCAGGCCACCTACGTGGCCCTCAACTTTGACCAACACCTCCAAGGTGGACTTTCAGTGAACCCGCGGTGGGTCCTGGCCCTCAACTTCCTGTTTCACGCAAGATGTCGATCCCATAGTTCCCGTGATGATGCACCCACTGGGAGCCCAGGCTGGCACGCTCCCTCCAGGTCAGACGACACCACCGCCCTAGCCTGCCCCTCCTCGGAGTACACCAAGGCCGAGGTGGAGGAAGAGGGGGGGTGAGGGGCATGTGGCCTGAGGGGCCTCTCCCGCTCAGGGTCTCAACTATCAAGTGCAGGAGCTTTCCAAGGCCTCCATTTAGCCATCTCACATCCTGTTCCCCTCCTGAGTCCGGGAGCAGTGAGGGATCCACTGCCCCAAGAACCACGTGCCCAGGGCTCCTGTGCGTGGCCCGCACGAGACATCTGTGCTGACACATCCATCCACATGCTCACACACCACAAATTCACACCCAACCAAACACACAGAACATTTGTGACATACCACACACACATACACCACACACCGCAACACACCCACACCATAGGCACACTCACCACAAGCACACAAACCACAGGCACACAGGGTTTCTGGACTCCTTTCTCCTTCATGAACTTTCTGTGCTATTTCGTTGGTCTGGAGCCGCGTCTCCACCCACCGCTAATGGCCCTCTCTTACCTTTCAACACCCTGCTGGTGACAGTCTCTAGACGACCTCCCTAACACCCCCACCAGATCCGAGCTGGGCCCGCGTCTACTCCTTCCCAAACTGCCGGGACTGTTCCTCAAGACTCAGGCAATGGGAAGGGAGCCAATGGTCTCCTTCCTGGGCCCACTTGGTGGGGCCTGGGTCCCCTCTCAGCCCAAGCTCGGTTCCTGACGTTCATGTCCGTCATCCCTAAGGGTTCAGTCCCTGTTTTGGTGAGATGTGTTGGTCGCTCTGCTCCCACAAGACCGACGCACCCCTCCCCACCACGAGCATGGCGAATCGAGGGAGCTCTGCGCGGAGGCTGCCGCACTGGTGGTGACACCGGCCTGCCGCCTGCGGGGCCGTCGGAATGATGGAAGCCGCCACGCCACACGACGCCAAGCTCCCTGGAAAAGGGCGTCCTGGGCGCACCTCCCTGTTCCTATCACAGCCTGGCAAACGTGACCTTCTGAACCCTGAAACCGGACCTGACAGTGCCCGAATCTCTGTTTTGTTCTGTGTCCTGCTTGGGATGCGCAGAGGTTACGCTTCCGAGTTCTCCGGTCACAGGAGAAGAAGAGACACGTACCACGGGAGACAGAAACCGCTCCACTACCTTCCTGGTTCACACTCCAGGCAGGATAGAAAGCCGCAGGCTTGGGCCTAACTGAGGAGCAACAAAACGTTGCTATGGCAGCAATGGAGTCCAGCTGCCTCATAAAGCCGGGGCGCCCCCGCCCCACCCGGGGGCCCGGCCAACTGGCAGGCAGGGTGGGCAAAGAGCCTAAGGGTGCTGCAGGCCACCTACGTGGCCCTCACTTTGACCAAAACCTCCCAAGGTGGCCTTTCAGTGAACCGCGTGGGTCCTGGCCCTCAACTTCTGCTTCACGCAGGAGTCGATCCAATTCCCGTGATGAGGCACCCACTGGGAGCCCAGGCTGGCACGCTCCCTCCAGGTCAGGTCGGACACCAACGCCCTGAGCCTGCCCCCTCCCTCGAGATCCCACCAAGGCTGAGGTGGAGAAGAGGCGGGGGTGAGGGGCATGTGGCCCTGAGGGCCTCTCCCCGCTCAGGGTCTCAACTATCAAGTGCAGGAGCTTTCCAAGGCCCCATTTGGCCATCTCACATCCTGTTCCCTCCTGAGTCCGGGAGCAGTGAGGGATCCTGCCCCAAAAACCACGTGCCCAGGACTGTGGGTGGCCCGCACGAGACACTGTGCGGACACATCCATCCACACGCTACACACCCACAATGCACACGCAACCAAAACACAGAACACATTTGTGACATACCACACACACATACACCACACACACGCAACACACCCACACCACAGGCACACACCACAGCACACACACCACAGGCACACAGGGTTTCTGGACTCCTTTCTCCTTCATGAACTTTCTGTGCTATTTCGTTGGTCTGGAGCCGCGTCTCCACCCACCGCTAATGGCCCTCTCTTACCTTTCAACACCCTGCTGGTGACAGTCTCTAGACGACCTCCCTAACACCCCCACCAGATCCGAGCTGGGCCCGTCTACTCCTTCCCAAACTGCCGGACTGTTCCTCAAGACTCAGGCAATGGGAAGGGAGCCCAATGGTCTCCTTCCTGGGCCCACTTGGTGGGGCCTGGGTCCCCTCTCAGCCCAAGCTCGGTTCCTGACGTTCATGTCCGTCATCCCTAAGGGTTCAGTCCCTGTTTTGGTGAGATGTGTTGGTGTCGCTCTGCTCCCACAAGACCGACGCCACTCCACGTCCCCACCACGAGCATGCGCCAATCGAGGGGTGCTCTGCGCGGAGCTGCCGCACTGGCCGGTGTTGTGTGGACACCGCAGTCCTTGCCGCCTGCCGGGGCCACGTCGGAATGATGGAAGTCCGCCCACGCCAACACGACGCCCACGGCTCCCTGGAAAAGGGCGTCCTAGGGCGCACCCTCCCTGTTCCTATCAACAGTGTGGCAAACGTGACCTTCTGAACTCTGAAACGACCTGACAGTGTCCGGAATCTCTGATTTGTTCTGTGTCCTGCTTGGTATTCGCCAGAGGTTACGCTTCCGAGTTCTCCGGTCCCAGGAGAAGAAAGAGACACGTACCCCGGGAACAGAACGTCCTCCCACTACATTCCTGGTTACCACTCCAGGCAGGATAGAAAGCCGCAGCATGGGCCTAACTGAGGAGCAACAAACGGTGCTAAGCAGAATGGATTCCCGCCTGCACTCATAAAGCGGTGCCGCCTCCCTCCCCACCCGGGGGCGGCCGCAGCAACTGGCAGCAGGGTGGTAAAGAGCCTAAGGGTGCTGCAGGCCACCTACGTGGGCCCTCAACTTTGACCACAACACCTCCCAAGGTGGACTTTCACGTGAACCCGCGTGGTCCTGGCCCTCAATTTCCTGTTTCACGCAAGATGTCGATCCCATAGTTCCCCGTGGTGATGCACCCACTGGGAGCCCAGGCTGGCACGCTCCCTCCAGGTCAGGACGTACACCACCGCCCTGAGCCTGCCCCCTCCATCGGAGATCCCAACAAGGCCGAGGTGGGGGAAGAGGCGGGGGTGAGGGGCAAGTGGCCCTGAGGGGCCTCTCCCAGCTCAGGATCTCAACTATCAAGTGCAGGAGCTTTCCAAGGCCTCCATTTAGCCATCTCACATCCTGTTCCCCTCCTGAGTCCGGGAGCAGTGAGGGATCCGCTGCCCCAAAAACCACGTGCCCAGGGCTCGTGTGGGTGGCCCGCACGAGATATATGTGCGGACACATCCAGCCACATGCTCACACACCACAAATGCACACGCAACCAAACACACAGAACACATTTGTGACATACCACACACACATACACCACACACACGCAACAAACCCACACCACAGGCACACACACCACAAGCACACACACCACAGGCACACAGGGGTTCTGGACTCCTTTCTCCTTCATTAACTTTCTGTGCTATTTCGTTGGTCTGGAGCCGCGTCTCCACCCACCGCTAATGGCCCTCTCTTACCTTTCAACACCCTGCTGGTGACAGTCTCTAGACGACCTCCCTAACACCCCCACCAGATCCGAGCTGGGCACGCGTCTACTCCTTCCCAAACTGCCGGGACTGTTCCTCAAGACTCAGGCAATGGGAAGGGAGCCCAATGGTCTCCTTCCTGGGCCCAATAGGTGGGGCCTGGGTCCCCTCTCAGCCCAAGCTCGGTTCCTGACGATCATGTACGTCATCCCTAAGGGTTCAGTTCCTGTTTTGGTGAGATGTGTTGGTGTCGCTCTGCTCCCACAAGACCGAACGGCACCTCACGTCCCCACACGAGCATGGCCGAATCGAGGGAGCTCTGCGCGGAGGCTGCCGCACTGGCCCGGTGTTGATGTGGACACCGTCGTCCTTGCCGCCTGCCAGGGCCTTCGGAATGATGGAAGCCGCCACGCCACACGACGCCAAGCTCCCTGGAAAAGGGCGTCCTGGGCGCACCTCCCTGTTCCAATCACAGTGTGGCAAATGTGACCTTCTGAACCCTGAAACCGGACCTGACAGTGCCCGGAATCTCTGTTTTGTTCTGTGTCGTGCTTGGGATGCGCAGAGGTTACGCTTCCGAGTTCTCCGGTCACAGGAGAAGAAAGAGACACGTACTCCACGGGAGACAGAAACCTCTCCACTACCTTCCTGGTTACACTCCAGGCAGGATAGAAAGCCGCAGCTTGGGCCTAACTGAGGAGCAACAAAACGCTGCTATGGCAGCAATGGAGTCCAGCGTACCTCATAAAGCCGGGGCTGCCTCCCGCCCCACCCGGGGGCGGCCTCAGCCAACTGGCAGGCCAGGGTGGGTAAAGTGCCACTAAGGGTGCTGCAGGCCACTACGTGGCCCTCAACTTTGACCACAATACCTCCCCAAGGTGGACTTTCAGTGAACCCGCGGTGGGTCCTGGCCCTCAACTTCCTGTTTCAAGCAAGATGTGGATCCCATGGTTCCCCATGATGATGCACCCACTGGAAGCCCAAGCTGGCACGCTCCCTCCAGGCCAGGACGGACACCACCGCCCTAGCCTGCCCCCTCCATCGGAGGTACCACCAAGGCCGAGGTGGAGGAAAGGGGCGGGGGTGAGGGGCATGTGGCCGGGCCACTCCCCGCTCAGGGTCTCAATATCAAGTGCAGGAAGCTTTCCAAGGCCCCCATTTGGCCATCTCACATCCTCCTGTTATCCTCCTGACCCGGGAGCAGGGAGGGATCTCCTGCCCCAAAAAACCACGTGCGCAGGGCACGTGTGGGTGGCACGCACGAGGACACCGTGCGGTCACGTCCATCCACACGCTCACACCCACACATGCACACGCAACCCACACAGAGAACACATTTGTGACATACCACACACACATACACCACACACGCGCAACACACCGACACCACAGGCTCACACACAGAAGCACAAATACCACAAGGCCCACAGGTTTTCCGGAATCCTTTCTCCTTCATAACCATTCTGTGCTATTTCGTTGGCCTGCAGCCGCTCTCCACCCACCGCTAATGGCCCTCTGTTGCCTTTCAAGACCGTGCTGGTGTCAGTCTCTAGGACGACCTCCCTAACACCCCCACCAGATCCGAGCTGGGCCCGCGACTACTCCTTCCAAACTGCGGGAACTGGTCCTCCAGACTCAGGCCGAGGGAAGGGAGTCCACTCCCCTTCTGGCCCCACTTGGTGGGGCCTGGGTCTCCTCTGTAGCCCAAGCTCGGTTCCTTACTTTCTGTTGTTCCGTCATCCCTCTGGGTCTCGTCCCTGTTTTTGGTGAGATGTGTTGGTGCCCGCGCTGCTCCCACAAGGCCAACGTCTCCTCCAGGTCCCACCACGAGCAAGTCCGAATCGAGGGATCTCTGCGCGGAGGCTGCCGTAATGGCCCGGTGTGGCTGAGGACACCGCCGACCCTGCCGCCTGCCGGGGTCTCGGTATGATGGAAGCCGCACGCCACACGACGCCAAGCTCCCTGGAACGGCGCCCTGGGCGTACTCCCTGTTCCTATCACAGCCTGGCAAACGTGACCGTCTGAACCCCGACACCGGTCCTGACAGCGCCCCGAATCTCCGTTTTCTTTTGTGTCCTGCTTGCGATGCGCAGATGTTACGCTTCGAGTTTTCCGTCACAGGAGGAGAAGGAGACACCTACCCACGGGAGACAGAAACCGCTACTACTCTTCCTGGTCACACTCCAGGCAGGATAGAAAGCCGCAGGCTTGGGCCTAACTGAGGAGCAACAAAACGTTTCTATGGCAGCAATGGAGTCCACCGTGCCTTATAAAGCCTGAACCGCCCCCCGCCACACCCGGGGCCCCCCAGCCCAACTGGCAGGCAGGGCGGGCAAAAGCCTAAGTGTGCTACAGGCCACCTACGTGACCCTCCCCTTGACCACAATACCTCCCAAGGTGGACTTTCAGTGAACCCGCAGTGGGTCCTGGCCCTCAACTTCCTGCTGCACGCAGGATGTCATTCCCAAAGTTCGCCGTGATTATGCACCCACTGGGAGCCCAGGCTGGCACGCTCCCTCTAGGTCAGGTCGTACACCACCGCCCTAGCCTGCCCACTCCCTCGGAGTCCCAACAAGGCCGAGGTGGAGGAGAGGCGGGGGTGAGGGGCATGTGGCCCTGAGGGGCCTCTCCCTCTCAGGGTCTCAACTATCAAGTGCAGGAGCTTTCCAAGGCCCCATTTGGCCATCTCACATCTTTTTCCCCCTGAGTCCGGGAGCAGTGAGGGATCTGCTGCCCCCAAAACCACGTTCCCAGGGCACGGTGGATGGCCCGCACGAGACCACATGCGGACACCTCCATCCACACGCACACCACACACCTGCAAACGCAACCGACCACACAGAACATATTTGGACATACCACACACACATACACCACACACTGCCCAACAGGCCCACACCACAGTCACACAGGGTTTCGGACTCCTTTCTCCGTTCATGAACCTTTCTGTCTATTTCGTTGCTGGAGCCGCGTCTCCACCCCCCTAATGGCCCTCTCTTGCCTTTCAAGCCCCTGGGAGTCAGTCCTAGACGACTCCTAACACCCCCCACCAGATCCGAGCTGGGCCCGCGTCTACTCCTTCCCAAACTGTCCGGACTGTCCTCAAGCCTCAGCGAGGGAGGGAAGCCCATGGTCTCCTTCCTGGGCCCCTTGGGGGACTGGGTCCCCTCGCAGCCCAAGCTCGTTCCTGACGTTATGTTCCATCATCCCTAAGGGTTCAGTCCCTGTTTTGGTTAGATGTGTTGCTCCGCGCCTCTCACAAGGTCAACGCACCTCCACGTCCCACACGAGCATGACCGACTCGAGGGAGCTCTGCGCGGAGGCTGCCGCACTGGCCCGGGGTCGCTGTGTACACGCAGACCGCGCCTGTCGGGGCCGTCGGAATGTTGGAAGCCGCCACGCCACACGACGCCAAGCTCCCTGGAACAGGGTGTCCTGGGCGCACCTCCCTGTTCCTTCACAGTCTGGCAAACGTGACCTTCTAAACCCGAATCCGGACCTGAGAGTGCCCGAATCTCTGTTTTGTTCTGTGTCCTGCTTGGGATGGCAGAGGTTACGCTTCCGAGTTCTCCGTCACAGGAGAGAAGGAGACATGTACCGCACGGGAGACAGAAACCGCTCCACTACATTCCTCCTGGTCACACTCCAGGCAGGATAGAAAGCCGCAGGCTTGGGCCTAACTGAGGAGCAACAAAACGTTGCTATGGCAGCAATGGACTCCAGTGCCTCATAAAACCGGGGCCGCCCCCCCACACCCGGGACCCCGCAGCCACTGGCAGGCAGGGTGGGCAAAAAGCCTAAGGGTGCTGCAGGCCACTTACGTGGCCCCTCAGCTTTGACCGAAACCTCCCAAGGTGGCCTTTCATTGAACCCGTGGTGGGTCCTGGCCCTCAACTTCCTGCTTCATGCAGGATGTCGATCCCAAAGTTCCCCGTGGATGATGCACCCCTGGGAGCCCAGGCTGGCACGCTCCCTCCAGGACGGTCGGACGCACCGCAATGAGTGTGCCCCCTCCCTCGGAGGTCCCTCCAAGGCCGAGGTGGAGAAGAGGCGAGGGAGAGGGGCATGTGGCCCTGAGGGGCCTCTCCCGGCTCAGGGTCTCAACTATCAAGTGCAGGAGCTTTCCAAGGCCCCATTTGGCATCTCACATCTTTTTCCCCTCCTGAGTCCGGGAGCAGTGAGGGATTTGCTGCCCCAAAAACCACGTGCCAGGGCACGTGTGGTGGCCGCACGAGACACCTGTGCAGACACGTCCATCCACACGCCCACACACCACATGCCACGCAACCCACCACACAGAACAATTTTGACACACACACACACATACACCACACTCGCCACACACACACCAAGGCACACACACCACAAGCACACACACCACAGGCACACAGGGTTTCTGGACTCCTTTCTCCTTCATGACC
>JAINVK010001348.1:0-10747 GCA_030068075.1 Paguma larvata
ACCCAAAGCGCACACACCATAAAGCAGCAAAGCGCAAGTCCTGCCAATGGCAGAGGCTGGGCTGCCTTGCTTGGGGCCCGCCACATGCCACATGGACACGCCTGTGGGAAAATCTATCCTTGGGCACGGGTATAGTGAGTGACAGCTCCATGCTTCCTAAGTCTAAACGGGGACAGACTTAGACCTCGAGACATGGGAAGGCAGTGGCCCTAAGGACGGCCAAGCTACAATACTTCCAATGGGAATGGGAACAATCCGGAAAGGGGATGTATCATTGCATGTCCCCTCAGCCGAGAAAGGAGGTCAGCTCCCTTGCCAGCCGTCGGGCCCAGGCTAAGTGCCATAGTCTAAGCTGGGCCCTTCCAATGCCCCAGGCTTCTGAATGCCTGCATGGGGTTGACAACAACTGACCGGGGTGCCTGTCACCGAACCTGTCACACAGTCCCGATGTTGGCATACGATCCCCAGCAACACCGAGGATCTTCTTCTCAGAGTCTCTATGGGCTGGACCCCAGAGAGGAACTCGTTTGAAAATAGGCTGAAAGTAGATTCGCCGAGGGCCAGAATGCTTCACTAGGAATCCGAAAGACATGACATGGAAAACGAAGTGACTAGTGCCATCTCCTAGCAAGCTGGCCCCCTCAGGTGTAAGCAACACCTGTGGGATTTTTGAAGGGAGCCCTTAACAGGCTACACGGGGGTCCTGTGACCAAGTGGCCTGCGTTCTTCCTTCAGAAAGAGAGGGAAAGTCCTGGCTTTGGGTCTGTTTCTGGCCCTTTCCCCTTAGAGGGCAGGGGCAGCAGTGATTCAGCTCTGGCTGTTTGGGGCTCTTGGCTGAAGCTCAAGTGGTTAGAACCCGACCGGGTCCAATCATCACTTCAGAGACCCTTTGAGCGTTCTCCAGAGTTCAAATGCATGAGCCCTCGAATCTGCAGGATGAAGGCACGTCTCTCTGCCTGGGGAGACAGGCCAGCTGGCTCCCCATGCCTGCAACGACCCGAGCTGACTAAGCACCAAGCCCCAGGGACAGAGGGGCCTGCTATCCTCTGGGATACCAGACACTGAGAGCTGTCCATTGGTTCAGGAAGTGACTGGGTATGCCACCCCAATGCTCGGACCCGGCTGTGTACCTGACACAGACCCCTGGATCCTGGCAGGTTCTAGTTTCCAAAGGGTATGTTCCTCTGAGGCTCTTGCTCTGGATGGCTCCCAAGTGGAACCTAATCTGAGGAGAGAGCAATCCAATGCAAAGAGGCACCCTGGGGACCAAGGTTCATGATTCCAGAAGAGAATGGGCTCCAGTTAGAATTCAGTGCCTCCTCCTAGCTCCCGGCAAGCTGAGTGTCTGGCAAGTGACAACACCTGTGGACTGTCGTCAAAGGAAACCTCCATTGGCTACACCTGGGCCGGAGTCTGCCCTGAGAGGAGACCAGCTCCTTCTCTCAGGGTATCCGGCTGGTCCAGGGTTTCACCTGCGTGAGGGTTGGTCTGGGTGGGAGAGAAGATGCAGAGCCAGTCTCTTGGAAACAGCCTCTTATCAGGACTGCCCGAAGTTGATTCTTCCCCCAGGCTTTTTATACATTTTTTCTAAGCACGCCAAGTATACATCTTGTAAAGATTGACAGGATGAAATCACTCCAGTTTCTCAAAGTTCCTAGGAAAAAACCAATGAAAACATTCCACGCATTCAATAAAACTTCAAAGAATGATCTGTGTTTTAGATTCCATAGAATGTTCCAACAATCAATAGCTCAGGCTGAATAAACACTTCACATGCAGTCAGAACGTACCTATGGCCACATTCTGGTAAATATCACGGGTTCAGAGCGTAAGCAAAGAAGACGGATATTCATGAAGGCTCTGGCGACAGTCAAAAGTTTACGTGGAAAACATGTTTTGCTCTCAAGTTGCTCCCTAAGATTATCAATTATCCACTGACCATTCTTAATGTCTTCACCCAAAACCTGCCGCAATGACCGCATCCCTGAGAGTCAGGCAGCATTCTTCAAACGTCCATTCAAAGGGAATATACTTCGAAGGTTTAGGAGCATCTATCAGAAAGGATCTGATTTTCTTTCCATGACAATCCACACCAAGAAATCATTCGAAGCAAAATATATGTAAGAGACCCCAGCCCAAAATTGACTTGGGGGAGAAAGACTTAAAAGGCCCATCTTGGCCTTGCAGCTCTGCAAACGAGGACTTGTCTTTCCGGTGATTTTTCCTCCACCTGGGGTGACAAGGGCTTGAACCTCAGTTCTTCAGCTCGCAGCCCTGCAGTCGAGGTCTTATGTTCGAGGCCATAAATGCTTCACCCTGGGTTCCAGGGGCTTGGGCCTCAGGCCTTCACGAAACGGTTGTCCTGCACACCTGAGAGTGCCATTCTGCTGGAGGTCTGTATTCTTCCTCCAGAAACAGAGGGAAGACTGTCCTGCCCATCAGGAAATAGATGTGCCATTGATGGAGAGGCAAACGGTCCCTGCTCCCGGCTGGTTCTCAAGTGTTTGGAACCTGCACCCGATGCAGTCGTTCTTTCAAGAGACCTTTTCGGTGCCGACCAGGGCCTGAGGCATAGTGTGCCTAGGGGAACCATCTGTGAGATGGAAGGAAAGAAGGTCTACCCTTCCCTGCACTTCCCAGGGCTGGCCAAGCAAGAATTCTGCCATTGGGACTTGAGAAAGGGATGAGAAGCTTCTGGCACTGAGTGCATTTCTTCCCCTGACCTACAGTGGACAGTCACCAGTGGTTTTTGGCGGAACGGGATTCACACTTCGGTGTTTGGAATCAGGCTCCGTGGAAGTATTCCTTGAGCAGGCAATGCACTGACTCCTTCTGGCAGCGAAACCCCTGTGTGGGAACCATTTGCTTTTCCATACGAAGCCTTGTCAAGCAGCCCGGGGAAGGAGGGCCTACTAGGGAACCATGAATGCCCAGCCCCACCAGGTCAGTAGCAGGGAGCTCCTGGTTCTTTGGGGATATGAGAAACGGACTGCTCTAGGCGAGCCTCAGGCTGGAGAGGGAGGTCGGCCACCAATCCCTGATCGTCCTTATGGGACTGAGAGCCCTACCACGTTTCACTGTGACTCAAGACCTCTGGAGGAATCAGCTATGGAGACATCACGGCTTCAAGGCTTTCATTTCAGTAGAAAATCGGAGAAAACTCCCAAGAACCCGACAAGCTCTGTTGCTCTTCTCCCTGAAATTGACAATGCTTCCTTCCGATTCTCTGGCTTTGCCAACACTCTAACGTTTGGTCTGGCACCTCCAAGTGCCCTATGTCTTTCTCTTGTCCACATATTTCTCAAAGGCAAGGCCCGAGGGCCTTTCTGCCCACCCTAGGCCAGAGTCAGGATGCCTTGGCCGAGCTCCTCAGTCAGAATGAGGGGACATTGCTCTTAGGTGTGGCCTCGAATTCCCCACAGTGGGGACTGACTTCCAAACAGAGCAAGCGCATGCGAATGGGTACACAGAAAGCAGAAGATCTTCATGTCACATGAGCATGGGAGAATTCTGAGAACAAAGACAGAGGCCCAATCTGGCAAGCTGGCTCTTTTCTGAATGAACAAACACACGTGGGCTGCCTAACTGGGACTCATCCATGTGCTGGAAGAGGGAGCACAAGGAAAGCTGAGGGCCACACGCAAGCTAGCATTACCAGTCCCCACCGCCAGGAGAGATCTGTGTGACATTCCTCAGGCACTCGTGGCTGCCCAGGCGCCAAGGAGAGGACAGAAGACAAATGCTGAAACTGATGGAGCCTCCATCAGTTGACAGTATCTTAGGAAATGACAAGGAAAAGCCATGGGCCTCATCTCCAGAAGCCTATAGGCTCAGTCTCCTGGAGCCCCCAGATCAGCCTGCCCTCCCTAGCGATGTGAGGAACCAAGGCAAGAAGGAAATGGCAGAGAAAAGAGCATTTCCTGGGGTGTCTGAGTCCCTGAAGCCTCCAATTTGAACTCAGGTCAGGATGTGACAGTGCCTGTGTCCAGCCCCAGAGAGCAGAGAGGCTCTGTGCTGAGAGCGCAGCCTCAGAGCCTGCTTCACATTCTGGGTCTCCCTCACTCTCTGCCCCTCTTCTGGTGCTTATTCCCTCTGTCTTGCTCTGGCTCTGGCTCTAAATATGGCTGTCTCTCTCTCTCTCTCTCTCTCTCTCATTCTCTCTCTCTTGTTTCCCACACACTCCCTTTCTCTGTCTGTCTCCCTGTCTCCCCTCTCTCTCCAAAAGTAAATAAACATTTCAAGCGAACAAAATGTAAGTTCCTTGTCACCTACAGCCCCTTGACAAATACTTGAGGCAGGCAGAGGAAAATGTTTCTCCAGCAACCACTAATTGCCCTTATTTAAATGCTATGGCCTGGGGGCAAATCAACTCTAGCTTGACAATAGCTAGCCAGGCAGCAGTCTGGGACTCCTAGCATGTGAAAGCCCCCTTGTGAACTTGCCAGCTGACCTTGCCTTCCCCAAACCCAAGGTTATAAGCAGGTATTCTTCACGTGGTTTTCCTCAAAGTAAGAATTCTTCTCATTCATAACAAGAATAAACCAGAAGCAACACACTGAGGCCCAAAGGTATTCAGCTCAGGTAAAATGGAGTCATACCGGGACTGCTGACTTGAGCTGCAGTACCTAGGCAAGCCTGGTTTCCTGACAGTAAGAAGGAAACACCTGAGGGGTTGGGATGAAAGGAAACAGCAGGCACAAGGATGTCTCAGCCGCCCAGCAAACAGGGAGCTGACACGGAGGCTTTTCTTTCCAGAAAGCAAATGTATTCCTGCCGGCACTGCTCAGTTCGCTCCTCCGCAAGGAACTGAGCCCCGAACCCCAGTGTAGTAGTGTAGTGTAGTCTTCTCTGTAGCTTTGACTTCTTTGTCTCACATAGAGAGTAACATACGAACATGCAGTCTCAATAAGCGGTCTCACGTTACAAGGTCCTGAGGGATGCTGTCCCATATACGTGAAGCCAGGTTGCCTTGAGGGTTTTTTTCCCCTGCCTTTAGGGAGCGGACCCTACCACATTCGCCCCTTTCACGCTCAGGTCCCCTGTCTAGCCTCAAAGAGCACCATCTCACATTAGAGGTCGGTACTTTTATCACTCCTTTACATGAGTGGCCGTCTTTTTTTCCTCTTTTCTATCTCTCTCTGTAAACTCTGTTCACAATGAGACTGAGGCAGACCATACAGGCAGGGTAGCACAGCAGGCTCACATGAAGCACCCTCTGAAATGTAGGAATCGAATTCCCATGAGGCTTTTGATTCCTCCAAGAGTTGAAAACCGTCCACCAAAGGAAGTCTCCGGTGTTCCACCTGTTTCCGGTCTGGACTGGGACATGAGCCCCCCTTTTCTTTTTGATCTGTGATCCCGTCTGTGAGGTTTTCCTCATCATCTCTCTCTAGGCAGCAGGTGTTCAGGTTAAATTTTCCACAAACACTTCTCTCAGAAGCCAGCATGGAATCTAAGGCCAAGCAAGTTTGTAGATGGCATCGGACATCTTGGTTCGTTGTTTGACTACAACCCAAGAGCTCAGGCATTTTATGGTGATCATTTTTGTAGAACTCCTTAAAGTCTACAATGTGGTTTAGCCTGGAAATGGGAGTGTAGGAGGGCCCCACTATACATCCACTGTCTAGAAGGCAGGGCCAGAGAATATTGGATTCAACGCCTCGGGAGAGGCCATTTCTTCTCTTTTTCAGCGTGAATTTGTAAGGCCTGCTTGCGTATTTTTGAGTCTCCTGTCCCTTGCCCTTTGACCTCCCAAATGTTCTTCTCTGGCAAGTTGAGCAGAAAGAAAGATGGACACACGTTTGCAGGCACACATGACCTGTCCCAAAGCCGAGGGATGGACGTACAGTGTGTTCTTTTACATACCTAGTGCCGTCCACCTTGACACCTGCCATTTGATGTGCTGGGTTGACAGTGTCTCAGGCCTCTCAGAGATGAGAGAAAGTTACACAAGGGATGGGGACCCGACTCAAGGTGACAAGGCCTTTCAGGTGGAACTTTGAGTTGGCCCTGTTTGCCAAGCCATAGGTGTTTCTCGTTCCCGAGGCAGTGTGTGAGCTGGGCAAGGCCATGCGGGTCTTGTCACGCTCTGCGTTATGTCATTCGTATCCCTGATTCAGAACTCTGGACCTCTGTCCACCCCCTTCCCCCCCCTCCTTTGCTCCATTGTCACTCTGAGCCCCTCCCTGGAGTCCACTCCGCCGTGTTATCGTACAGTCGTAGCCTGGGCTCTTCCTGGGGATCCTGCTGCATTCGTTAGTGAGTGTGGCATATGTTTGGGCAAAGAGCCCCTGGCTCTTCAGCAGGAGAGTTTTTCCTGTAAGCTTGTTCATCTCTGCACGGAGTCCCCCAGAACTCAGGTTTCTGGCCCCAGCAGGCCTGTGTTGTTTCGTTGGCCATGGAGACACCTCAGAGTCTCTCTCGTTTTCGAGCCCCTTGAAAGACAGAATAACAGTCAGTTGGGAAGATATTCCAGTATGTGAAGATGCTCCGGGCAAGATCTCTTTCTTGGAAACCAGTGCAACCTGAAGGGTATGTGAAGGGACAAGGTGACCCTGCTCTAGTAGTTCCCTCTGCATTTCTTGCAGACATATTGCACACTGGGCCAGCATGTTGACCTAGTCCATTCCTTCCTCTAGGTGATTCCTGGCATTCTCTGACACATCTCACCACCCATTTCCATTCCACGTGAGGGCACACGGGTGAGGGCACTTGCGTCGTCCAATCCTGGGCCGAGAGGAGTGAACTGCTAAGGAGGCCAACACCAGGTGCTGCCCCAATGGGTTGCACCCTCTCTGCCAGTCCGTGCCTTCTGCCACTGTGCTCGGGGCTGTTGTGGACCTAGTCCTGCCAGCCTGCACCGTCACCGTTGCTACAGTCGAGTATGCTGAAGGAGGACAGCACTGCAGAGGCCAAAGGCATGCTGGCCATACCGAGACCACGGAACGGATTTGCTGAGGCACTGAGTTTGCCAGGCACTGCCTTGATGCGCAGGACTGTTCGCGCCTAGGCGCCCTGACCCAGAAACCTCCTCGTGGTGGTCAGCTGAACCCAGCCCAGTGCCTGTGGTCCGCTGGCACCTCGTGGCCCACACATGCAGGCGTCAATCTAAGTGTGGCAAGCGCAAGTCCTGCCAGTGGCAGAGGCTGGGCTGCCTTGCTTGGGGCCCGCCACATGCCACTTGGACACCCTGTGGTGAAATCTATCCTTGGGCACGGGAATAGTGAGTGACCGCCTCCATGCTTCCTAAGTCTCAACGGGACAGACTTAGACCCTCGAGACATGGGAAGGCAGTGGCCCTAAGGACGGCCAAGCTACAATACTTCGATGGGAATGGGAAACAATCCGGAAAGGGGATGTATCATTGCATGTCCCTCAGCCGAGAAAGGAGGTCAGCTCCCTTGCCAGCCGTCGGGCCCAGGCTAAGTGCCATAGTCTAAGCTGGGCCCTTCCAATGCCCCAGGCTTCTGAATGCCTGCATGGGGTTGACAACAACTGACCGGGGTGCCTGTCACCGAAACTGTGACACAGTCCCGATGTTGGCATACGATCGCCAGCGCAACACCGAGGATCTTCTTCTCAGAGTCTCTATGGGCTGGACCCAGAGAGGAACTCGTTTGAAAATAGGCTGAAAGTAGATTCGCCGAGGGCCAGAATGCTTCACTAGGAATCCGAAAGACATGACATGGAAAACGAAGGTGACTAGTGCCATCTCCTAGCAAGCTGGCCCCCTCAGGTGTAAGCAACACCTGTGGGATTTTTGAAGGGAGCCCTTAACAGGCTACACGGGGGTCCTGTGACCAAGTGGCCTGCGTTCTTCCTTCAGAAAGAGAGGGAAAGTCCTGGCTTTGGGTCTGTTTCTGGCCCTCTCCCCTTAGAGGGCAGGGGCAGCAGTGATTCAGCTCTGGCTGTTTGGGGCTCTTGGCTGAAGCTCAAGTGGCTAGAACCCGACCGGGTCCAATCATCACTTCAGAGACCCTTTGAGCGTTCTCCAGAGTTCAGATGCATGAGCCCTCGAATCTGCAGGATGAAGGCACCTCTCTCCGCCTGGGGAGACAGGCCAGCTGGCTCCCCATGCCTGCAACGACCCGAGCTGACTAAGCACCAAGCCCCAGGGACAGAGGGGCCTGCTATCCTCTGGGATACCAGACACTGAGAGCTGTCCATTGGTTCAGGAAGTGACTGGGTATGCCACCCCAATGCTCGGACCCGGCTGTGTACCTGACACAGACCCCTGGATCCTGGCAGGCTCTAGTTTCCAAAGGGTATGTTCCTCTGAGGCTCTTGCTCTGGATGGCTCCCAAGTGGAACCTAATCTGAGGAGAGAGCAATCCAATGCAAAGAGGCACCCTGGGGACCAAGGTTCATGATTCCAGAAGAGAATGGGCTCCAGTTAGAATTCAGTGCCTCCTCCTAGCTCCCGGCAAGCTGAGTGTCTGGCAAGTGACAACACCTGTGGACTGTCGTCAAAGGAAACCTCCATTGGCTACACCTGGGCCGGAGTCTGCCCTGAGAGGAGACCAGCTCCTTCTCTCAGGGTATCCGGCTGGTCCAGGGTTTCACCTGCGTGAGGGTTGGTCTGGGTGGGAGAGAAGATGCAGAGCCAGTCTCTTGGAAACAGCCTCTTATCAGGACTGCCCGAAGTTGATTCTTCCCCCAGGCTTTTTATACATTTTTTCTAAGCACGCCAAGTATACATCTTGTAAAGATTGACAGGATGAAATCACTCCAGTTTCTCAAAGTTCCTAGGAAAAACCAATGAAAACATTCCACGCATTCAATAAAACTTCAAAGATGATCTGTGTTTTAGATTCCATAGAATGTTCCAACAATCAATAGCTCAGGCTGAATAAACACTTCACATGCAGTCAGAACGTACCTATGGCCACATTCTGGTAAATATCACGGGTTCAGAGCGTAAGCGCAAAGAAGACGGATATTCATGAAGGCTCTGGCGACAGTCAAAAGTTTACGTGGAAAAATGTGTTTGCTCTCAAGTGGCTCCCTAACATTATGAATTATCCACTGACCATTCTTAATGTCTTCACCCAAAACCTGCGCAATGACCGCATCCCTGAGAGTCAGGCAGCATTCTTCAACGTCCATTCAAAAGGGAATATACTTCGAAGGTTTAGGGAGCATCTCTCAGAAAAAGGATTCTGAATTTCTATTCCAGGACTAACCCACAGACCAAGAAATCATTCGAAGCAAAATAAATGTAAGAGACCCCAGCCCAAAATCGACTATGGGGGAGAAGAGAAGGACTTAATAATGGCCCATCTTGCCCTTGCAGCACTGCAAACGGGTACATGTCTATCCGTTGATTTTTCTCTCCACCTGGGGTACAAGGGCTTGAACCTCAGTATCTTCCAGCTCGCAGGCCCTGCGTCGATGTCTTATGTTCGATGCCGATAAATGCTTCACCCTGGGGTTCCAGGGGGCTAGGGCCTCAGCCTTCACGGAAACGGTGCTCCTGCACACCCTTGGAGGTAGAGTGCCATTCTGCTGGAGGACTAGTATTCTTCCTCCAGAAAAAGAGGGACGCTGAGCCCTGCCCATCAGGAAATAGATGTGCCATTGATGGAGAGGCAAACGGTCCCTGCTCCCGGCTGGTTCTCAAGTGTTTGGAACCTGCACCCGATGCAGTCGTTCTTTCAAGAGACCTTTCGGTGCCGACCAGGGCCTGAGGCATAGTGTGCCTAGGGGAACCATCTGTGAGATGGAAGGAAAGAAGGTCTACCCTTCCCTGCACTTCCCGGCTGGCCAAGCAAGAATTCTGCCATTGGGACTTGAGAAAGGGATGAGAAGCTTCTGGCACTGAGTGCATTTCTTACCCTGACCTACAGTGGACAGTCACCAGTGGTTTTGGCGGAACGGGATTCACACTTCGGTGTTTGGAATCAGGCTCCGTGGAAGTATTCCTTGAGCAGGCAATGCACTGACTCCTTCTGGCAGCGAAACCCCTGTGTGGGAACCATTTGCTTTTCCATACGAAGCCTTGTCAAGCAGCCCGGGGAAGGAGGCCTACTGGGGAACCATGAATGCCCAGCCCCACCAGGTCAGTAGCAGGGAGCTCCTGGTTCTTTGGGGATATGAGAAACGGACTGCTCTAGGCGAGCCTCGGGCTGGAGAGGGAGTCGGCCACCAATCCCTGATCGTTCCTTATGGGACTGAGAGCCCTACCACGTTTCACTGTGACTCAAGACCTCTGGAGGAATCAGCTATGGAGACATCACGGCTTCAAGGCTTTCATTTCAGTAGAAAATAGGAGAAAACTCCCAAGAACCCGACAAGCTCTGTTGCTCTTCTCCCTGAAATTGACAATGCTTCCTTCCGATTCTCTGGCTTTGCCAACACTCTAACGTTTGGTC
Organism: Paguma larvata; assembly: GCA_030068075.1. Lineage (NCBI taxonomy): Eukaryota > Metazoa > Chordata > Mammalia > Carnivora > Viverridae > Paguma > Paguma larvata. The sequence goes on from JAINVK010001348.1 coordinate 10,371, forward strand.
TGGCACCTCCAAGTGCCCTATGTCTTTCTCTTGTCCAAATATTTCTCAAAGGCAAGGCCCGAGGGCCTTTCTGCCCACCCTAGGCCAGAGTCAGGATGCCTTGGCCGAGCTCCTCAGTCAGAATGAGGGGACATTGCTCTTAGGTGTGGCCTCGAATTCCCCACAGTGGGGACTGACTTCCAAACAGAGCAAGCGCATGCGAATGGGTACACAGAAAGCAGAAGATCTTCATGTCACATGAGCATGGGAGAATTCTGAGAACAAAGACAGAGGCCCAATCTGGCAAGCTGGCTCTTTTCTGAATGAACAAACACACGTGGGCTGCCTAACTGGGAATCATCCATGTGCTGTGAGAGGGAGCACAAGGAAGAAAGCAC
>JAINVK010000936.1:0-28928 GCA_030068075.1 Paguma larvata
AACTGAATGCGCAGAACAGCAGCAAAGAGCCATACTCTTACTCTGTGAAACAACACAGTGGCGAGTGCCTCATGAACTAACCTCTTGTTTCATTTAGGTAGCACGGTTAAAAACTGAATGCCAGAACAGCAGCAAAGAGCATACGCTTTACTCTGTGAAACAACACAGTGGCGAGTGCCTCACTGAACTAACCTCTTGTTTCATTTAGGTAGCACGGTTAAAATGAATGCGCAGAACAGCAGCAAAGTGCTATACACTCCACTCTGTGAACAACACTGTGGCGAGTGCCTCACGAACTAACCTCTTGTTTCATTAGGTAGCACGGTTAAAAACTGAATGCGCAGAACAGCAGCAAAGAGCATACGCTTTACTCTGTGAAACAACACAGTGGCGAGTGCCTCACTGAACTAACCTCTTGTTTCATTTAGGTAGCACGGTTAAAACTGAATGCGCAGAACAGACAAAGTGCTATACCACTCTGTGAAACAACACTGTGGCGAGTGCCTCAATGAACTAACCTCTTGTTTCATTTAGGTAGCACGGTTAAAAACTGAATGCGCAGAACTAGCAGCAAAGAGCCATATGCTTTACTCTGTGAAACAACACAGTGGCGAGTGCCTCACTGAACTAACCTCTTAGTTTCTTTAGTTAGCACGGTTAAGAACTGAATGCGCAGAACAGGCAGCAAATTGCTACATACTCCACTCTGTGAAGGAACACTTTGGCGAGTGCCTCACTGAACTAACCTCTTGTTTCACTTAGATAGCACGGTTAAAAACTCAATGCAGCAGAACTAGCAGCAAAGAGCCTTACGCTTTACTCTGTGAAACAACACAGTGGCGAGGGCCTCACTGAACTAACCTCTTGTTTCATTAGGTAGCACGGTTAGAAACTGAATGCGCAGAACGAGCAGCAAAGGTGCCATACAGCTTCACTCTGTGAACCAACCCTGTGGCGAGTGCCTCATTGATCTAACCTCTTGTTTCATTTAGGTAGCCGGTTAAAACTGAATGCGAGAACAGGCAGCAAAGAGCCATACTTTCTCTGTGAAACAACACAGTGGCGAGTGCCTCACTGAACTAACCTCTTGTTTCATTTAGGTAGCACGGTTAAACTGAATGCGCAGAACGCAGCAAAGTGCTATACACTCCACTCTGTGAAACAACACTGTGGCGAGTGCCTCATGAACTAACCTCTTGTTTCATTAGGTAGCACGGTTAAAAACTGAATGCGCAGAACAGCAGCAAAGAGCCATACGCTTTACCTGTGAAACAACACTGGCGAGTGCCTCACTGAACTAACCTCTTGTTTCATTTAGTAGCACGGTTAAAACTGAATGCGCAGAACAGCAGCAAAGAGCTACGCTTTACTCTGTGAAACAACACAGTGGCGAGTGCCTCACTGAACTAACCTCTTGTTTCATTTAGGTAGCACGGTTAAAAACTGAATGCGCAGAACAGCAGCAAAAGCTATACACTCCACTCTGTGAAACAACACAGTGGCGAGTGCCTCATGAACTAACCTCTTGTTTCATTTAGGTAGCACGGTTAAAAACTGAATGCGCAAACAGCAAAGAGCCATACGCTTTACTCTGTGAAACAACACAGTGGCGAGTGCCTCACTGAACTAACCTCTTGTTTCATTTAGGTAGCACGGTTAAAAACTGAATGCGCAGAACTAGCAGCAAAGAGCTATACCTTTACTCTGTGAAACAACACAGTGGCGAGTGCCTCACTGAACTAACCTCTTGTTTCATTAGGTAGCACGGTTAAAACTGAATGCGCAGAACTAGCAGCAAAGAGCCATATCTTTACTCTGTGAAACAACACAGTGGCGAGTGCCTCATGAACTAACCTCTTGTTTCATTAGGTAGCACGGTTAAAACTGAATGCGCAGAACAGCAGCAAAGACATACTTTACTCTGTGAAAAACACTGGCGAGTGCCTCACTGAACTAACCTCTTGTTTCATTTAGGTAGCACGGTTAAAACTGAATGCGCAGATAGCAGCAAAGAGCTACGCTTTACTCTGTGAAAAACAGTGGCGAGTGCCTCATGAACTAACCTCTTGTTTCATTAGGTAGCACGGTTAAAATGAATGCGCAGAACAGCAGCAAAGAGCATACGCTTTACTCTGTGAAACAACACAGTGGCGAGTGCCTCATGAACTAACCTCTTGTTTCATTTAGTAGCACGTTAAAACTGAATGCGCAGAACAGGCAAAGAGTACATACTCCACTCTGTGAAACAACTGGCGAGTGCCTCATTGAACTAACCTCTTGTTTCATTAGGTAGCACGGTTAAAAACTGAATGCGCAGAACAGCAGCAAAGAGCCATACGTTTACTCTGTGAAACAACACAGTGGCGAGTGCCTCACTGAACTAACCTCTTGTTTCATTAGGTAGCACGGTTAAACTGAATGCGCAGAACAGGCAAAGAGCTATACTACTCTGTGAAACAACACTGTGCGAGTGCCTCACTGAACTAACCTCTTGTTTCATTAGGTAGCACGGTTAAAACTGAATGCGCAGAACAGCAGCAAAGAGCCATACGCTTTACTCTGTGAAACAACACAGTGGCGAGTGCCTCACTGAACTAACCTCTTGTTTCATTTAGGTAGCACGGTTAAAACTGAATGCGCAGAAAGCAGCAAAGCTATACTCCACTCTGTGAAACACACTGGCGAGTGCCTCACTGAACTAACCTCTTGTTTCATTAGGTAGCACGGTTAAAAACTGAATGCGCAGAACAGCAGCAAAGAGCCATACGCTTTCTCTGTGAAACAACACAGTGGCGAGTGCCTCACTGAACTAACCTCTTGTTTCATTTAGGTAGCACGGAAATGAATGCGCAGAACAGGCAGCAAAGAGCATACATTTCCACTCTGTGAAACAACACAGTGGCGAGTGCCTCATTGAACTAACCTCTTGTTTCATTTAGGTAGCACGGTTAAAACTGAATGCGCAGAACAGCAAAGAGCCATACTCCTCTCTGTGAAACAACACAGTGGCGAGTGCCTCATGAACTAACCTCTTGTTTCATTAGGTAGCACGGTTAAAAACTGAATGCGCAGAACAGCAGCAAAGAGCCATACGCTTTACTCTGTGAAACAACACAGTGGCGAGTGCCTCACTGAACTAACCTCTTGTTTCATTTAGGTAGCACGGTTAAAACTGAATGCGCAGAACAGCAGCAAGAGCCTACGTTTACTCTGTGAAACAACACAGTGGCGAGTGCCTCACTGAACTAACCTCTTGTTTCATTTAGGTAGCACGGTTAAAACTGAATGCGCAGAACAGGCAAAAGTGCATACACTCCACTCTGTGAAACACAGTGGCGAGTGCCTCATTGAACTAACCTCTTGTTTCATTTAGGTAGCACGGTTAAAAACTGAATGCGCAGAACAGCAGCAAAGAGCCATAGCTTTCTCTGTGAAACAACACAGTGGCGAGTGCCTCACTGAACTAACCTCTTGTTTCATTTAGGTAGCACGGTTAAAAACTGAATGCAGAACAGCAAAGAGCCATACGCTTTACTCTGTGAAACAACACAGTGGCGAGTGCCTCACTGAACTAACCTCTTGTTTCATTTAGGTAGCACGGTTAAAAACTGAATGCGAGACAGCAGCAAAGATTACATACTCCTCTGTGAAACAACTGGCGAGTGCCTCACTGAACTAACCTCTTGTTTCATTTAGGTAGCACGTTAAAACTGAATGCGCAGAACAGCAGCAAGAGCATACGCTTTACTCTGTGAAAACACAGTGGCGAGTGCCTCATGAACTAACCTCTTGTTTCATTTAGGTAGCACGTTAAAACTGAATGCGCAGAACAGCAGCAAAGAGCTACTTTCCTCTGTGAAACAACACAGTGGCGAGTGCCTCACTGAACTAACCTCTTGTTTCATTTAGGTAGCACGGTTAAAAACTGAATGCCGAACAGCAGCAAGAGCTATACACTCCACTCTGTGAAACAACACAGTTGCGAGTGCCTCATGAACTAACCTCTTGTTTCATTTAGGTAGCACTGTTAGAACCTGAATGCGCCGAACAGGCATCAACGTGCTATACGCTCCACTCTGTGAACAACACTGTGGCGAGTGCTTCATTGAACTAACCTCTTGTTTCCCTTAGGTAGCACGGTTAAAAATTGAATGCGTAGAACAAGCAGCAAAGAGCCATACGCTTTACTCTGTGAAACAACACAGTGGCGAGTGCCTCACTGAAGTAACCTCTTGTTTCATTTAGGTAGCGCTGTTAAGAACTTAATGCGAAGAACAGGGAGCAATGTGGTACATACTCCACTCTGTGAAGGAACACTTTCGCGAGTGCCTCATTGAACTAACCTCTTGTTTCAATTAGTTAGCACGATTAAAAACTGAATGCCTAGAACTAGCAGCAAAGAGCCTTATGTTTTACTCTGTGAAACAACACAGTGGCGAGTGCCTCACTGAACTAACCTCTTGTTTCATTTAGGTAGCACTGTTAAGAACTGAATGCGCAGAACAGGCATCAACGTGCTATACACTCCACTCTGTGAACCAACACTGTGGCGAGTGTCTCAATGAACTAACCTCTTGTTTCATTTAGGTAGCACGGTAAAAACCTGAATGCGCAGAACTAGCGGCAAAGAGTCATAGGCTTTCCTCTGTGAAACAACACTGTGGCGAGTGCCTCACTGAACTAACCTCTTGTTTCATTTAGGTAGCACTGTTAGGAACTGAATGCGCAGAACAGGCAGCAAGGTGCTATACACTCCACTCTGTGAACCAACACTGTGGCGAGTGCCTCATTGAACTAACCTCTTGTTTCACTTAGGTAGCACGGTTAAAAACTCAATGCGCAGAACTAGCAGCAAAGAGCCATATGCTTTATTCTGGGAAACAACACAGTAGCGAGTGCCTCATTCAACTAACCTCTCGTTTCTTTTAGATAGCACGGTTAAGAACTAAATGCGCAGAATGAGCAGCAAAGAGGCGTACGCTTTACTCTGTGAAACAACACAGTGGCGAGGGCCTCATTGAACTAACCTCTTGTTTCCCTTAGGTAGCACGGTTAAAAACTGAATGCGCAGAACAAGCAGCAAAGAGCCATACGCTTTACTCTGTGAAACAACACACCGGCGAGTGCCTCACTGAACTAACCTCTTGTTTAATTTACATAGCACGGTTAAAAACTGAATGCCTAGAACTAGCAGCAAAGAGCCTTATGTTTTACTCTGTGAAACAACACAGTGGCGAGTGCCTCACTGAACTAACCTCTTGTTTCATTTAGGTAGCACTGTTAGGAACTGAATGCGCAGAACAGGCAGCAAGGTGCTATACACTCCACTCTGTGAACCAACACTGTGGCCAGTGCCTCATTGAACTAACCTTTGTTTCAATTAGGTAGCACGGTTAAAAACTCAATGCGTAGAACAAGGAGCAAAGAGCCATACGTTTTACTCTCTGAAACAACACAGTGGCGAGTGCCTAACTGAACTAACCTCGTCTTTCATTTAGATAGCACGGTTAAGACCTGAATGCACAGAACTAGCAGCAAAGAGCCATACGATTTACTCTGTGAAACAACACAGTGGCGAGTGCCTCATTGAACAAACCTCTTAGTTTCTTTTAGTTAGCACGGTTAAGAACTGAATGCGCAGAACAGGCAGCAAATTGCTACATACGCCACTCTGTGAAGGAACACTTTGGCGAGTGCCTCACTGAACTAACCTCTTGTTTCATTTAGGTAGCACGGTTAAAAACTCAATGCACAGAACTAGCAGCAAAGAGCCATACACTTTACTCTGTGAAACAACACAGTTGCGAGTGCCTCACTGAACTAACCTCTTGTTTCATTTAGGTAGCAATGCTAGGAATTGAATGCGCAGAACGGGCAGCAAGGTACTATACACTCCACTCTGTGAACCAACACTGTGGCGAGTGTCTCAATGAACTAACCTCTAGTTTCATTTAGGTAGCACGGTAAAAACCTGAATGCGCAGAATTAGCGGCAAAGAGTCATAGGCTTTCCTCTGTGAAACAACACAGTGGCGAGTCCCTCACTGAACTAACCTCTTGTTTAATTTACATAGCACGGTTAAAAACTGAATGCCTAGAACTAGCAGCAAAGAGCCATACGCTTTACTCTGTGAAACAACACAGTGGCGAGTGCCTCACTGAACTAACCTCTTGTTTCATTTAGGTAGCATGCTAGGAATTGAATGCACAGAACGGGCAGCAAGGTGCTATACACTCCACTCTGTGAACCAACACTGTGGCGAGTGCCTCATTGATCTAAGCTCTTGTTTCAATTAGGTAGCACGGTTAAAAACTGAAAGTGTAGAACAAGGAGCAAAGAGCCATACGCTTTACTCTCTGAAACAACACAGTGGCGAGTGCCTCACTGAACTAACCTCTTGTTTCCCTTAGGTAGCACGGTTAAAAACTCAATGCGCAGAACACGCAACAAAGAGCCATTCGCTTTACTCTGTGAAACAGCACAGTGGCGAGTGCCTCACTGAACTAACCTCTTGTTTCATTTAGGTAGCGCTGTTAAGAACTGATTGAGAAGAACAGGGAGCAAAGTGGTACATACTCCACTCTGTGATGGAACACTTTGTCGGGTGCCTCATTGAACTAACCTCTTGTTTCAATTAGGTAGCACGGTTAAAAACTGAATGCTTAGAACTAGCAGCAAAGAGCCTTATGTTTTACTCTGTGAAACAACACAGTGGCGAGTGCCTCACTGAACTAACCTCTTGTTTCATTTAGGTAGCACTGTTAGGAACTGAATGCGCAGAACAGGCAGCAAGGTGCTATACACTCCACTCTGTGAACCAACACTGTGGCGAGTGCCTCAATGAACTAACCTCTTGTTTCATTTAGGTAGCACGGTAAAAACCTGAATGCGCAGAACTAGCAGCAAAGCGCCATAGGCTTTACTCTGTGATGCAACACAGTGGCGAGTGCCTCATTGATCTAACATCTTGTTTCACTTATATAGCATGATTAAAAACTGAATGCGCAGAACTAGCAGCAAGAGCCATACCCTTTGCTCTGTGAAACAAAACAGTGGTGAGTGCCTCACTGTACTATCCTCTTGTTTCTTTTAGTTAGCACGGTTAAAAACTGAATGCGCAGAACAGGCAGCAAATTGCTACATACTCCACTCTGTGAAGGAACCACTTTGGCGATTGCCTCACTGAACTAACCTCTTGTTTCATTTAGGTAAGAGGGTTAGGAACTGACTGCGTAGATATAGCAGCAACGTGCGATAGACTCCACTCTGTGAACCAACACTGTGGCGAATGCCTCATTGAACTAAACCCTTGTGTCATTTAGGTAGCACGTTTAGGAACTGAATGCGCAGAACTTGCACGAAAGTGTTGTACACTGCGGTCTGTGAAACAGCACTGGGGCGAGTGCCTCCCTGATGTAACCTTTGTTTCAGAAAGGTAGCAGTTTCAGGATTCCAACTCGCAGAACTGGCAGCGGAGTGTTGTATATTCAATTTTGTGAAACAACACTGAGTGGAAGGCCTCCTTCCTCTAACCTGATTCAGTACGTTTGCAGCGTCTGGAATCCTATGCACAGATGTTGGAGCGAAGTGCCATACGCTCAACTCTGTAAAACAACGCAGTGCAGAACGCCTCTTGCAACAGACAGCTTCTTTCAGCAAGTGAGCGGTATGAGATACAGAAAGCGCAGAACTGGTAGCTAGGTTGAATGGACTCAACTCTGTACAATAACACTGTGGGGAATTCCTCTTTCAAGATACATCTTGTTTCAGTAGTTAGCAGTGTGAGCAGCTGAATGCCTAGAACTAGCAGCAACATGCCATACACTCAACTCTGTGAAGCAACACTTTGGCGAGTGCCTCATTGAACTAACCTCTTGTTTCATTTAGGTAGCACGGTTAGGAACTGAATGCGCAGAACAGGCAGCCACGTGCTATATACTCCACTCTGTGAAGCAACACCTTGGTGAGTGCCTCATTGAACTAACCTCTTGTTTCATTTAGGAAGCACGGTTAGGAACTGAATGCACAGCGCTAGAAGCAAAGAGCCATACACTCCTCTCTGTGAAGCAACACTTTGGCGAGTGCCTCATTGAACTAACATCTTGTTTCATTTAGGTAGCAGGGATAGGAACTGAATTCGCAGAAATAGCAGCAACGTGCTATGTACTCCACTCCATGAACCAACACGGTGGCAAGTGCCTCATTGAACTAAACCCTTGTTTCATTAAGGTAGCATGGTTTGGAACTGAATGCGCACAACTGGCAGTTACGTGCCATGCCCTCCGGTCTGTGAATCAACACTGTGGCGAGTGCCTCTCTGAAGTAACCTCTTGTTTCAGTAAGGTAGCGCGGTTTGGAACTGAATGCGCAGAACTAACAGCAACGTGCCATACACTCAACTCTGTGAAGCAACACCGTGTCGAGTGCCTCATTGAACTAACGACTTGTTTCAGTTAGGTAGCACGGTTAGGAACTGAATGCGCAGAACAGGCAGCAAAGTGCCATACACTCCAGTCTGTGAAACAAAACTGGGGCGAGTGCCTCTCTGAAGTAACCTCTTGTTTCAGTAAGGTAGCAGTGTACGTTATCCGATTCGCAGAACCAGCAGCAAAGTGTCGTATACTGAATTCTGTGAAACAACACTGAGTGGCAGGCCTCATTCCTCTAACTTCATGTTTCAGTAAGTTAGCAGCGTGTGAAACCGAATGCGCAGACCTAGCTGCGCAGTGCCATACACTCAACTCTGGCAAACAACGCAGTACGGAAGGCCTCCTGCAACTAACAGCTTTTTTCAGCAAGCTAGAGTAGTGTGATATAGAATTAGCAGAACAGGCAGCGTGGTGCCATGCACTCATCTTGTGTCATAACCTTGTGGGGAGGGCCTCTTTCAAGGAACATCTTGTTTCAGCAAGTTAGCAATCTGTGAAACTGAATGCACAGACCTAGTTGCGAAGTGCCACACACTCCACTCAGTGAGACAACACTGTGGGGAATGCCTCGATCAACTAACAGCTTGTTTCCACAAGTTAGCGGTGTGTGATCTAGAATGCGCAGAACAAGCAGCGAGGTGCCATGCACTCATCTCTGTGAAATCACCCTGTGGGGAGTGCCTCTTTCAAGGAACATCTTGTTTCAGTAAGTTAGTAGTGTGAGGAGCTGAAAGCGCCGATCAGGAAGCGAAGTGCCATACACTCCACTCTGTGAGACAACACTGTGGGGAATGCCTCGATCAACTAATATCTTGTCTCAGTAAGTTAGCAGTGAGAGGAACTGAATGCGCAGAACTAGCAGCAAAGTGCCATACACTCCACTCTGTGAAGCAACACTAAGGGGAATGCCTCATTGAACTAATCGCTTGTTTCAGTAAGTTAGCATTGTGTGAAACTGAAAGCGCAGACCTAGTAGCGAAGTGCCATACACTCAACTCTGTGAAACAACACAGAGCGGAAGGCCTCCTGCAACTAACAGCTTCTTTCAGCAAGTAAGTGGTGTGTGATATAGAAAGCGCAGAACAGTTAGCGAGGTGGCATGCACTCAACTCTGCAATAACACTGTGGGGAACTCCTCTTTCAAGTTACATCTTGTTTCAGTAAGTTAGCAGTGTGAGCAGCTGAATGCGCAGAACTAGCAGCAACGTGCTATATACTCCACTCTGTGAACCGATACTGTGGGGAATGCCTCATTGAACTCACGTCTTGTTACAGTAAGGTAGCAGTGTACGGAATCCAATATGCAGGACCCGAAGCGAAGTGTCGTATACTCATTTCTGTGAAACAACACTGTGTGGAAGTCCTCCTTCCTCTAACATCATGTTTCAGTAAGTTAGCAGCGTGCTTAATCCAACGCACAGACCTTGGAGCGAAGTGCCATACACACAACTCTGTGAAACAACACTGTGGGGAATGCCTCATTGAACTAACCTCTTGTTCAGTAAGTTAGCACTGTGTGAAACCGAATGTGCAGACCTAGTAGCGAAGTCTCATACATTCAACTCTGTGAAACAACACCGTGCCGAAGGCCTCCTGCAACTAACAGCTTGTTTCAGCAAGTTAGCGGTGTGTGATATAGAATGCGCAGAACAGGAGGCGAGGTGCCATGCACTGAATTCTTTGAAATAACACTGTGGGGAGTGCTTCTTTCAAGTAACATCTTGTTTCATTAAGTTAGCAGTGTGAGGAACTGAATGCACAGAACTAGCAGCAACGTGCCATATACTCCACTCCGTGAAACAACACTGTGGGGAATGCCTCAACCAACTAATATCTTGTTTCATTAAGTTAGCAGTGTGTGAAATTGAATGTGTAGAACTAGTAGGGAGGTACATACACTTCACTCTGAGAAACAACACTGAGGGGAATGCCTCATTGAACTAATCTCTTGTGTCAGTAAGTTAGCATTGCGTGAACCTGAATGCGCAGATCGCAGCGAAGTACCATACACTAACTCTGTGAAACAACACTGTGGGGATTGCCTCTTTCAACTAACATTTGTTTCAGTATGGGAGCTGTGTAACTGATTGCACAGGACTAACAGCGAAGTGCCATAACTCTCAGCTCTGTGAATCGACACTGTGGGAAATGCCTCAGTCATCTAACATCTTGTTTAAACAAGATAGCTGTGTGAGGAACTGAATGCGCAGAACTAGTGTAAAATGCCATACGCTCCACTCTGTAGAACAACACTGTGGGGAATGCCTAATTCAACTAATATCTTCTTTCAGTAAGTTATCAGTGTGTGAAATTGAATGCGTAGAACTAGTAGCGAGCTGCCATACGATCCACTCTGAAACGGCACTGTGCAGAATGTCTAATTCAACTAACATCTTGTTTCAGTAAGTTAAGAGGATGTGGATTCCCATGCACAGAACTAGCAACAACGTGTTATGCACACTCAACTCTGTGAAACAACATAGTGATGAATGCCTCCATTAACTAACATCTTGTTTCAGTAAGTGAGCATTGTATGGAATCCTAAGGGAGAAGTGCCATACATACAACTCTGTGAAACAACACTGTGGGGAAAGCCTGTTTCAAATAACATCTTGTTTCAGTAAGTTAGCAGGGTACCAAATCCAATATACAGAACTAGAAGCTTAGTGCCCTATACTCAACTCTGTGAAAGAACTCTGTGTGGAAAGCCTCAATCAACTAACATCTTCTTTCAGCAAGTTAGCAGTGTGAGGAACTGAACACGCGGAACTAGGAGCAAAGTGCCATACGCTCCAGGCTGGGAAATAATATTGGGGGAAAGCCTCCATCAACTGACATCTTGTTTCAGCAAGTTAGCAGAGTGAAGAACTGAATGCGCAGAACTAGGAGCAAAGTGCTATGCACTCATCTCTGTTAAACAATACTGTGGGGAATGCCTCAACCAACTATTATCTTGCTTCAGTAAGTAATCAATGTGTGAAATTCAATGCGCAGCATTAGTAGCGAGGTACCATATACTTCACTCTGTGAAACAACACTGTGGGGAATGCCTCATTGAACTAAGCTCTTGTTACAGTAATTTAGCATTGCGTGAAACTGAATGCGCAGACCTCGGAGACAAGTGCCTAACACAAAGTCTGTGAAATAACACTGTGGAGCATGCCTCTTTCAACTAAAATCTTGTGCCAGTAAGTTAGCAGTGTGAGGAACTGAATGAGCAGAACTAGCAGCGAAGTGCTATATGATCCAGGCTGTGAAACAATACTGTGGGGAATGCCTCAATCAGCTAACATCTTGTTTCAGCAAGTTAGCAGTGTAAGGAACTGAATGCGCAGAACTAGCAGCCAAGTGCCATACACTCCACAACACTGTGAAACAACAGTGTGGGGAATACCTAATTCAACTAACATCTTGTTTCTGTAAGTTAAGAGGGTGTGGATTCCCGTGAGCAGAACTAGGAGGAAAGTGCTGTGCACTCATCTCTGTGAAACAACACTGTGGGCAATGCCTCAATCAACTAATAACTTGTTTCAGTAAGTTATCAGTGTGTGAAATTGAATGCACAGAACTAGTAGCGTGGTTCCATAGGCTCCACTCTGTGAGACAAAACTGTAGGAAAGTTTCATTGGAGTAACCTCTTGTTTCAGTAATTTATCAGTATGTGAAATTGAATGCACAGAACTAGTCGCGAGCTACCATATGCTTCACTCTGTGAAACAACACTGTGGGGAATGTCTCGTTCAAATAACATCTAGTTTCAGTAAGATAGCAGTGTGAGGAACTAAACGTGCAGAACTAGCAGCGAAGTGCAATACGCTCCAGGCTGTGAAACAACACTGTGGGGAATGCCTCGACCAACTAACATCTTGTTTCAACCAGTTAGCAGTGTGAGGCACTGAATGCACAGAACTAGCAGAGAAGTGCCATACGCTCCACTCTGAAACAACACTGTGGGGAAGCCTAATTCAACTAGCATCTTGTTTCTGTAAGTTAAGAGTGTGTGGATTCCCATGATCAGAACTAGGAGCAAAGTACTATGCACTCATCTCTGTGAAACAACACTGTGGGGAATGCTTCCTTCAACTAATATCTTGTTTCAGTAAGTTACCAGTGTGTGAAATTGAATGCTCAGTACTAGTAGCGAATTGTCATAAGCTTCACTCTGTGAAACAACACCTTGGGGACTGTCTCATTGAACGAACCTCTTGTTTCTGTAAATTAGCATTGTGAGAAACTGATTGCGCAGACCTCGCAGCGAAGTGCCACACACTCAACTCTGTGAAACAACACTGTGGAAAATGCCTCTTTCGCGTAACATCTAGTTTCGGTAAGTTAGCAGTGTGAGGACCTGAATGCACAGAACTAGCCGCAAAGTGCCATATGCTCCAATCTGTGAAGCAACACTGTCGGGAATGCCTCATTGAATAAACATCTTGTTTCATTAAGTTAAGAGGGTGTGGATTCCCATACACAGACCTAGCAGCGAGGTGCTATGGACTCAACTCTGTGAATCAACACGGTGGGGAATGCCTCAATCAACTAACATCTTATTTCGCAAGTCAGCGGTGTGAGGAACTGAATGCGCAGAACTAGCAGTGAAGTGCCATATGCTCCAGGCTGTGAAACAACCCTGTAGGGAATGCCTCTTTCAACTATCCTCTTGTTTCAGTAAGTTAGCATTGTATGAAATTGAATGCGCAGACCTCGCAGCGAAGTGCAACAGACTCAGTTCTGTGAATCAGCACTGTGGGGAATGCCTCATTTGACTAACGTTCTGTTTCAGTAAGGTAGCAGTGTGTGGATCCAACGCGCACGTCTTGGAGAGCATTGCACTTACCCAACTCTTTGAAACAACACTGTGCGGAATGCCTCTTTCAATAACATCTTGTGACAGTAAGTTAGCAGTGTGAGGACCTGAATGCGCAGAACTAGCAGCGAAGTGCCATACACTCCATTCTGCGAAACGACACTGTGGGGAATTCCTCATTCAACTAACGTCTTGTTTCAGTAAGTTAGCAGCGTGTGGAATGGAATGAGTAGAACTAGCAGTGAAGTGCCATATACTGAACTCTGTGAAAATACACGGTGTGGAATGCCTCCTTCAGCTAACATCTTGTTACAGTAGCTGAGCAACGTATGGAATCCAAAGCGCAGAACTAGCAATGAATGCCGTATTCTCCACTCTGTGAAAGAACATTGTAGGGAATGTCTCATTCAACTAACTTCTCGTTTCAGTGAGTGAGCAGCGTATGGAATCCAATGTGCAGAACTAGAAGTGAAGTGCAATATACTCAACTCTGGGATGGAATACTGTGGAGAAAACAAACTTCACCAAACATCTTGTTTCAGCAAGTTAGTAGTGCGGGATATCAAACGTGCAGAACCAGCAGCGAGGTGCCATACACTCAACTCTTTGAAACAATATTGTGGGGAATACCTCCTTTCACTAACATCTTGTTTCAGTAAGTCAGCAGTGTATGGATTCCAATGGACAGAAGGAGCGAAGTGCAATTCACTTAACTCTTTGAAACAACAGTGTGCGGAAGGCCTCCTTCAACCAACATCTTGTTTCAGCAAGTTAGCAGTGTGTGGAATCCAAATCGCAGATCTTGGAGCGAAGTGCCGTACCCTCAACTCTGTAAAATAACACTGTGCGGAGTGCCTCAATCAACTAACACCTTGTTTCAGCATGTTAGCAGTGTGTGGAAGTGAATGTGCAGAACTAGCAGCGAAGTGCCATACTCTCAACTCTGAAGCAAAACCGAGGGGAATGTCTCATTCAACTAACGTCCTGTTTCAATAAAGTAGGAATTTGTTGAGTAACATTCACAGAAATAGGAGCAAAGTGCCATACGCTCAACTCTGTAAAACAACACTGTGGGGAATGCCTCCTTCAATTAACATCTTTTTTCAGTAAGTTCAGGGTGTGGCATCCCATGCGCAGAACCCGAAGCCAAGCACCATTCACTCAACTCTGGGATACAACGCTGTGGGGAATGTTAGTTAACAAGATGTTAACTAACATCTTGTTTCAGGAAATGAGCGGTGGATGGAATCCATTGCGCAGCAATAGTTGCGAGGTCCAACACCCTCTACACTGAAAAAGCACTGTGGGGATTGCCTCCTTTCACTAACATTTTGTTTCAGTAAGTGAGCAGTGTTTGAAATCCATAGCGCAGAACTAGCAGTGATGGTCTGCCACACACTCAACTCTGTGAAACAACACTGTGAGGAATGCGTCATTCAACTAACATCTTGGTTCAGGAAGTGAGGAGTGTTTTGAATCCCATTCGCAGAACTAGGAGCGGAGTGCAATGCACTCAATTGTGTCAAACAACACTGTTGGGAATGCATCAATCAACTGACATCTTGTTTCAGTGTGAGGTTTATTGAATCCCATGCATCCCATGCCCAGCACTAGGAGCATAGTGCAATACACTGAACTTAGTGAAACAACAATATTTGGAACACATTATTGAACAAGCATCTCGTTTCAGTAGGTCCGAAGTGTTGAATCAATCTCATGCGCAGAAATACAAGCTAACTGCAATGCACTCAATTCCGGTAACCAACACTGCGGGGTATGCATCATTCAATCAACATCTTCTTTCAGTAAGTTCAATTCCAGGCACAGAACTAGGAGCGAAGTGCCATACACTCAACTCTGTGAAACAAGAGTGATGGGAAAGTATCAATCAACTAACATCTGGTTTCAGTAAGTTAGTAGTGTATTGAATCCCATGCGCCGATAAGGAGCTAAGTGCCGTGCACTCAAATCTGTGAATCAAGACTGTAGGGAATGCATCATTCAAGTACCATCTTCCTTCATTAAGTTACTAGTGTGTTGAATCCTTTCCAAAGAACTAGGAGCGAAGTGAAATGCACTCAACTCTGCAAAACAACACTGTGGGGAATGCATGATTCACTAACATCTTGGCTCAGTAAGGGAAGGAGTGTTTTGAATACCACGCGCAGAACTAGGACCAAAGTGCCATACACTCAACTCTGTGAAATAACACTGTGGGGAATGCATCATTCAACTGACACCTTGTTTCAGTAAGTTAGTGGTGTATTGGATCCCAGGCCCAGTACTAGAAGCGAGCGTCAGTACACTGAAATCGTGAAACAACACTGTGCAGAACACATCTTTAAATTAACATCTCGTTTCAGTAAGTTAGTAGTTTGTTGAATCCCATGCACAGAACTAGGAACAACGTGTCATACACTCCACTCTGTGAAACCACACTGTGATCATCATTTGACTACCCTCATGTGTCACTAGGTGAAGAGTTTTTAAATCCCCTGCAAGGACTAAGGGAAATGCCATATTCTCAACTCTGTTCATCAACATTGTGGAGATTGCATCATTCAAGTAACATCTTGTTTCGCTAAAATGAATGTGTTTGAAAACGTGTGCCCGGATCTTGGAGGGAAGTACCATATACTCGTTTTCTCAAAGAACACGGTGGGCAATGCTTCATTCATCTGACGCCTTGGTTCACTGTGTTAGTAGCGTTTGAAATCCAGGAAGGAAGTGTCCTCTTCTAAGGGCCAGATTGCCAGCAGCTGGTGATGGGCCTCCCTTCTCCATATTTCACTTCCTCCAAGGTCTCTAGGACTCCAGCCCTCCTTATCCATCTTGACACATCTTTGCTTTCTTGCAAAAACAAGGTTCTTTCTCCCATCCATCTCAGTCAGTGTCTCAAGAGTCCTATCATCTGCTTTCCCCCTGGGGGTCTGGTCCTGTCCTTGTGTTCTGGGAGAGGTTTGGCCACAGGGCTCCTTCTTCATTAACTCACTGGGTTTCAAAAGATGTGACCATTCAGATGCACAGGGCATTGGAAGGCAACCAGCAGAGGATGTTTGGGGCTGTGAGCGGGCAGAGATTTGAGCAGGGAGCTGGCCTCCTTCGGGGCCGAGGCAAATGAAGCCAGGCATCTTCGTTCCAAGTGGATCCCTATTCCCACTGGAAATGTCGAGCTTTAGCCCATCTCGTGCCCATATCTTTCCCCTTTCTGTATTTCTGACCATTTATGTTTGTCTCTCTTAGGACCCCTGGAGCCATCACTCACGCAGCTGGCATCGCTGGGTAGGCTGCAAAATCGCCCTCTGCTCTTGTGTTCAGTGAGTGTGCTCAGGCTCTGCTCTACCAGAGGAAAGATGACCCAAGAAAGATGTCCCTGTGTGGCTGGTGCTTGGCCTGCTCTGCTATGGAGCATGAAGGGGACCCTGATTGGCTCCCTGACCTGGATGATTGCTTTCCTTCATTCTGGAATGCAGCCAGATTGCCCATGGGCAGTAGGCATGAGGAGGGCGTCGGCATTGAAAGAGCCTTTGCCAGGAATTAGGGAATCAGGCCCTTGTTGCAGATTCCTGAGCAAGAGCCCTCCAAAGCTAGTAGCTCCAGCTCCAGCACTGCTGGCTCCCTCGACTGAGGGGAAAAGTGGCAGGGAGAGACCAAGCCAGAAATTGAGCCTCCTCAAGAAAGAAGGCATGCTTCCTGCTCACAGAGTTCCCACGTAGAAAGAATCCTTCAGAGTCCTCTTTTGGCCTTAGCCCACAGGACTCTCTTATTCGCAATACAAGCTGGTTGATAGGAGAGTGCACTGCATACTTCATTCTCAACTTTCTCCAAGTCATGTGTGATGAAGAACTCTGGCAGGCAATGGTGTGCCTGCATTGCCACCCCTGAGCCCTTTTGAGGAAAGACAGTTTGCATGGAAACTCTTCTGAGACAGTGTCTCAGCCTGGGGCTTTGGTGGTGTTTTTGTGATGGTGATAGAGGTGTTGCATTTGTCCCCTCTGAATTTTGTTTCAGAATGATGTGGCCCTCCCCAAACCCAGGGTGTGTGCAGGCAGCCAGGGAGAATGCTTGTGGGGAGGCTAACCAACGTCCATGGAGCGGAGGTGAGTTCCAAGCCTTTCCTGGGCCAAGGCAGGGCTCGCAGAGTCTGATATTCCAGAGGACAGCTGACCCCCTGTCCCTGAGCCCTTGGTGCTGGGAAGGCCACAGTACCGTGGCAATGAGTAGTCACATGGACCCTGCCCCTAACGGCTGGAGCTACCCTCAATCGGAAGAACAGACAGTCTGTGCATGCTCCATGCAGCAGTCAGCATGCTCCATGACCTGATCAGTGCACTGAAAGCCTTTAGAATATATGCTGCACCAAGGCCTTGTTCCCACCTCTAGACCATTACATGGAAGGACCCTCTTTGCATCTCAGAACCTCTGCTGCCCCTCTCGATGGATATGATGGACAGAAACACACCAGAAGCCAACATTCCCCTCTATTTCTTAAGGAAGGATGTGGGCCTCTGGCTCACAGGGCTCCACAGAGCATCCTTTGGAACACTCCTGTAGCAAAAGCCCCCAAATGGTCCCTGTGATCCCTGAGCTGGCCTGCTTGTGAATACATTGTGCTAGTCAAGTTCAATTCAACATGAAGAACTCTGGGCCTCGGTGGATCCAGTTTCATAGCACAGGTTTATCATCCATCAAGAATCGTCGTGGGGTCAATACAAATTCAGTCTTTCGGAGTGCTATCTCAGGCATGCAGATGCCCAAAGGGGACAAGCCCTTAAGACTGTGGGAAAGCTGGAGAGAAAGGAGCCCAGGCCTTTTGGTTTCAGGACTACATGGACATTCAGAGCACTAGGACATCAAAAGGAGTCCAGTTGAGAGCTGTTTTTGGCCAGGCAGGGCCAGACGTATTAGCGGGGAGCTGGCTTCCTTGCTGGACCTAGGGGAATGGAGAGAAACATCTCCATTGCACATGGATCACATTCCCATTGCATGGAAATATTGAACGCCCTTTGGTCCTGGCTGAAGTCATTCCTGTGCTTCTGACTGCCTCTTCATTCACCCTTAGGTGCCATGGAGCTGGCATTCACCGAGCAGGCATCCGGGGATGGGCGTCCAGTGGGAGCTGGGTCTCTTGCTCAATAACAGCCATGAGCATCGGGTATCCCAAAGGAGAATAGCCTCCTATTCCTGAGCTTGGTGCTTGGCTGTCGGAAGCAAGGGGTGGAGGGGGGGGCGGGTGGCTGGAGTGGAGGCAGCTCATCTCCTTGCTCTGCCTGTTTGAGGTGTGTTCCTTCTGAAAAGCAGCCAGTTCACACTGGAGCAGTAGGCTCCAGAAGCTGGTCAGCACAGAAAAGCCCTAGACACTAAGAGGGAACCACTTCCGCTCTCCACACTTTGGCACCACAGCTGAGGGAAACTCGCAGATACAGCACTGTCACTGCCTACTCCACTTCAGGATGGGAAAAGTCAGAAATGCAGACCAATTCCCAGGGCTCTCCGGGTCCTTCTGAAAGAAGGCAGATCTGCTGCTGACAAGGCTCCCGCACAGAGACACTAGATGGCGCCGTTGCCTAAGCCATCTGTGTTTCTTTTTCTTCTTCAGGCCAGATTGCTGGCAGCTGAAGCTGGGCACTTCCTTTTCCATATTTTCCTTCAATCCAGTTCTGCAGAACTCCTGCATCCCGAATCATCTGGACACATCTTTATTGTCGTATAGAAACAGTTCTTGTCACAACTGTTACTTCAGAGTAAGGATCTCAAGTGTCCTATCTGAAGAGAGCGTTTTTCAGTTTCTTGTCCTAAGTGACATCCCTGCATTAGTTTGAAGCCAGTTCTCTCTTCTGCTAAACATAGAGGGGTACTGTGTTAGAGGTAGTGTGCCCCAGACTTCGGCTTACTGTGAACCTTGTTAAGGGTTATCATTGCTGAGAATTCTGTTTTGATTGCTGTTTGCTGTGAACACTGTGAAACTTTTCTTGGGGTGCTGTGAGGCCTGTTTCGTTTGCTATGTATTAGACTAAGTTGCTGTATGTTAAATCTTGTTAGGCATTAGAGTTAGAGACTTAGGAATGCACTAGACTCCAGACCCATTTGCTGTGATTGCTGTGAACCCTGTTTGCTGTGTTCGAGAATTGCCATGTTGTGAAAGCATAGTGCTGTTAAGGCTAAGACCACTCCATTTTGGTTAAAGTTCCATCTTAGAGTAGTTCTGGGCCCTGAGTTCCAGGAAAACAAGTCACCCTGGACTCTGCCCCGGGTTCCGGGAAACAGAGTAGCCAAAAGGCCGGACCCAGATTAGCAGACCCGGTCACCATCCCGGGTGGGACTGGACCCTGATTAGCAGACCCTGCCTCCACCTTGAGTTCCAGGGAAACCACAGGAGGTCAGATTCCTAGAATAGCCCCTAGCAAAACTAATCAGTGTCCAGCCCACACACGCTGGCCATTTGATTCTGTGGGGGACCCTCAAACTAAGCCAATCCATAGCTAGCCCGCACCCGCCAAATATGAAATACTCAATGAGAAACTAGCCTGCGAAAATGCCAATCCATCAATTCAAAGGACCCCATTCCCGCCCAAAAAGTGTACTCAAACCCTCATAAAAAGCCTGTGTAAACCTGGCTCAGGGCTCTTGCCACTGCCCCGCTACGTCAGGAGGTGCGAGAGTCCGAGCTCGAGCTTCGAATAAAGACCCTTTGCGTTTGCATCAGTCCCGGCTCCCCGGCGGTCTTCTTGGGATCCAGAATCTGGGCACAACACTATCGTCTGCCTTACACCCGGAAGTCGGGTCCAGTCCTTGTGACTGGGGAAGAAGTCTTGTCCCAGGGCTCTGTCTTTGTTGATTCACTGCATTTCAAACGTATGTGACCATTCAGAGGCCCAGGGTATTTTGGAGGGGACCGGCAGAGGATGTTTGGCACGTAGCCTGGGCCAGAGATGTGGGCACTGAGCTGTCCTCCTTCTGGGCCGAGGGCAAATGAAGCCAGGCATCTTCTTTCCCAGTGGATCCCCATGCCCACCGGAAATGTCGAGCTGTGGCCCATCTGACTCCCATTTCCTTCCCCTTGCTGTTTTTAGGCCGTTTTCTCCCCCATACTACCCATGGAGCCATCACTCCACAGCTGGCACCCCTGGCTAGGCTGCAAACTCTCACTGTGCTCCTGTGCTCAGTGAGAGCTATCAGGCTCTGCTCTACCAAGGAAAAGAAGTCCTTCAGTCCCTAGGTGCTTGGTGCTTGGCCTGCTGTGCTATGCAGGGTAAAGGGGAGCCAGCTTGCCTCACTGACCTGATGAGTGACTGGTGTTCATTCTGTGAAGCAGACAGTTTACACAGGGGCAGTATGAACCCGGAAGGGTCAGCACTGGAAGAGCCTTTGGCAGGAATTAGGGAAGCAAGTCCTCGTTGCCGATTCCTGAGCAAGAGTCCTCAGAAGCCAATAGCTACAGCTATTGCTGCCTCCCTCAACTGATGGGAATTGTGGCAGAGATATTACAATGCAGAAATCACTGGCTCCCAAAGAAGGAACGCAGGCTTCTTGCTGACAGGACTCTCAGGTGTAGTTGTTCAGGGGGCTCCTGTGGCAAAGCCCTCAGGCCTTTCTCCTTCCGGATACAGCCCAGTTGATAGGACCCTGCGCTGGGTACTTCACGCTCAACATTCTTCCAGTCACGTGCGTAATGAACAGCTCTGGCACTGTGTGTCTCCACTGCCACCCCTTTGTCCTTTTCACGAAAGAGGCTTTGCATGAAGACTATTCCAAGACAGAGTCTTAGAGTCATATGCTCTTTTTTCAGTTTGGGGGTTTTGTGGTGTCCTTGGGACGGTAACAGAGATATTGCATTGAGCCCTTCTCAGTTTGGGTTCAGAATGATGTGGGCCTCGCCAAACCTAAGGTACATGAAGGGACCCAGGGAGACTGCTTGTGGGTAAGGCTAAGCCAGAGGTTAGTGGTGGAGCCTGCGTCCTGTGTGGGACAAAAGGAAGGGAAGGTAGAGGTCTGCCTCCTCGATTTTCCCCACGCCCCTTTGAATGGATAGCTTAGACTCCCCTTGTAGTCATTCCGCTCCCGTTGCCGAGTTGCTCGTTTGCTCTCACATCACACACTGAGACCATGTGACTCTCCCACACGCAACCGAGTTACGAGAATTGCAAACGAGTTTCCAGTCAGTTCCTGACCCAATGGAGGGCTCTGAGTGTCTGACGTCCCAGAGGACAATTGATTCCCATGTCCCTGAGCTCTTGTTGCTGAAGAGGTTACTATAGCTATAGTAAATCCTTTCTCTTCTTTGGATACAAGAGTTTCTCTGGAATTGTTTTAGAGCCCTTGTGTCAGAGGCATGTCCTGTCCTGTGAAGCTGGGAGTCTGGGGAAATCCTGGTGAGTGTGCAATAGGCTTGGCCACAGGCACCCTGTAGTTGGATTTCAGAATTTGTGGCCATCACCAGGCCTAGAGCATCTGTAGGTGCCTGCTGGAGAATGCTTGTGTGTAGGCTAAGCCAGAGGTGTGGGAATGGAGCTGGCCTCCTGTCTGGATCGAGAGTAGAGGAAGAAAGATAACTTTTCTGTGGAGGGACGCCAAGCCCTTGGGAGATGCCGAATTTTGGCACTGCTTCCACTCATGCACATCGCAAGGCTGCTTTCCTGGCTAGGTCTCCATTCATGGTCCAGGGGCCATGGCCATATGAATGATGCCAGTTTCCCAGCCAGTTCCTGAGGAAATTGTAGGAATACGGATCTGTCATCCCTCATGAAATCTGAGCACAAGGTGTTGCTTAGCTGGCTAGGGTACGCGTGAGCATGGGTATCCAGTGGCCCTCCTCCCCTCACTAATGGAGATGCCTTGATTTTGAAGAACAGCAGGTTTTCATGCGGGCGGGATGGTCCAGGGTCTGGTCAGCACACAAAGTACCTTCGGATGCAATCCTACACCAAGACTTGCTCCCAAACACTTGCGTCATCCGGGACACATCCCTCCTACCGCTAGCTGTATCACAGCTACCCCAGTTACTGACGGCAAGGACAGGACACACGCCTAGAGCCCAATCTTTCCCTCTGATTCTGAAGAAAGAATCTCGGAAGGCTCCTTGCTGACAGGGCTTTCAGGTGGAACTACTAGACGGCACTGTTTGCCAAAGACAACAGGTGTTTCTCCTTCCTCAGTCAGTTTGTGAGCTGGGGAAGATGGTGCTAGTCACGTCACTCTGTGCATTCTCTCATTCCTTCTGAGGGACACATCTCTGTGTGCCTAGCAGCAGAGGCAGGTGTGGAAGTAGACTCTCTGATTCTGAGATACAGTGCTTCTGCCCGGTTGCTCTCTATGCCTTCTCTCCTGGGACCAGGAGGTGGTAGTGGGATGGGGTGGTTGCTCCAGACCTACTTCTGGAGCAGAGCCTTTGCTGCATTATCATGCACGCCTCATAAGGTAGGGAGCACACTCATGCACTGTGGGGTTAGTGTACCACCGGTATACTTCATCTACAGGTGTGGCTCACCACTCCCCACTGACACCCTAGCCAGGATTCATGGAGCCTGACATCACATCTCTGGACCACTGTGTAGGGAGTTCTGTATCCAAACTCTCCCTGTACAGTGGGGTGACTGATCTGATCGAGAGACTAGGACTGACCCAGATCACAGGAGGTAGGAAGAGTCCAGAGGATAAGGCTGGGCTCGGGCCCTTTTTAGAACATGGCTCCAATCCCTCCCATCATGTTTTTAGAAATGAGAGAGTCTGATATTCTGGGAGAAATCATGCCCACTTGCTCTCCACATGGGTTCCTTTCACTATCCAGCCGCCACATGTGCACTGGCACACACATACTGAGGGTGTGTGTGTTCAAGAAAAAGCAGACACTGGGGAAGTGAGAAGACAGAAGAAGGAACAGGATCAAGAGAGCTCTGCCATGGGGCAGCAGCATCCGTTTTCTGAGCTGCATGCTCAAAGGCCCAAACGTGGGCAAGGAATTCGTGAAATTGGTAGCTTCCTGCTGGGCCCCGGGCCACCCTTGGCCCAGACTCCAGAAGAAAGGACTAGGGCACCTGGAATCACGATGAGTCAAGTTCCATTGGTTAGACAATAGCTACAGAAGAAAAGCCTTCGGCGTTCTCCTGGAGAGTGTTGTGTTTCTCCAGAGTTCCATAGAAGCATCATGGGTCCATTGGCCTTGGCTCCCCATCAATGAGTCACTGAGCTCCGATTCCCTAGAGAAAGGCTTTCGCTTGCTGGAAGCCTTGGAGAGCCTAGAGACGCTTGGAGACTTGGGTTGGTGAAGACTTGGGATAGGGAAGCACATGTCAGAGCACTGTACACTGAATCTAGAGTCCAACAGAATCCCAGTCTTTGTTGGACCCCCAGGGTCTTCATTTGGAAACAGGGGGGTCATCGTCCTGGCCGACGTGAGGATGCCTCAGGAGGAAAGCATATACACTGTGGATGGACAGAGAAAGGGGAATGGCAGAAGCCTGAGATCCCTTGCACAGCCCTGGAGCCTCTAGGTCCTGAGCTTTACCCTGGGACCTGAAAGGGCCACTGCCTTCGTGGCAGCCACATGAAGGTGCTGATTTTGTGTGCAGATTTCATGCCTGTGGCTCCAGGGCTGGACACCAGGCAACAGGCAGCCTCCTGTGTCAGCGGTGCCCACCGAGTTTGGCTGGGGGAACTGGACCAGGGAAAGGTCATGCAGAGTCATTCTGCATTTCCCCTGCCTCACATTCCACAGGAATCGCCCATACTCCCAGTTCTCTCCACAGAGTAAGCTGGTCAAACTCGAGATGGAGTGGCCAAAGGTGCTTCCATTTA
This sequence comes from Paguma larvata, assembly GCA_030068075.1. Classification (NCBI taxonomy): domain Eukaryota; kingdom Metazoa; phylum Chordata; class Mammalia; order Carnivora; family Viverridae; genus Paguma; species Paguma larvata. The sequence goes on from JAINVK010000936.1 coordinate 24,031, forward strand.
TTCCTTCAGGAACTGCTCCAAGCACTCACCTCATGCTTGGCCATCCGGTGGGCCCATGTGCAAGGCTTACAATGACAAAGTGGTCCCTGCCTGCCAAGTCTTCACAGTCTGGAGGGGAGAGGAACACAGGGATGAAGGACAAGACATGTGAAAACTAGGGCAAGCGCTGTCATCATGAAAAGAACGAGTGTGCTGTGAGGACAGGCTGGGGAGTCATCGGAGGGCATGAGAGGCCTCCCTGACGTGACATTTGCTGGGGCCAGAATGACAAGAACGAACCACACTGCACATGACTGCAGGGTGTCAGGGGGAAGATACGGTTGGTGCAGAGAATACGAGACACTGAACGGATTTGGCGCCCAGAGTCGGTGTAGCATTCACGAAGTTCCATTCAGCATGGAACTTGTCAAATCAGGCCTAAGGTGCATCAAGTTGAATGACATTGTTTCTTAGCCATCGAGGCCCATCTCAGGGTCCATGCGAATTCAGTCTTTCAGAGTTCTATCTCCAGCTTGGAGATGTCCAATGTGGATCAGTCCTTGGGACTGTCGGAACGGTTGAGCCAAAGGAGCCCTGGCCTTTGGTTGCAGGACCACATGGACATCCAGAGGCCTAGGGCCTTGGCGGCCGTCTCCTGGAGACCGATCTGCTTGGAGGCTGGGCCAGACATATTAGAGGGGAGCTGGCCTCCTTGTTGGGCCTAGGGGACGGGAAGACACCCATCTCTATGCCATATTAGCCTCATTCCCATTGTCGAAATTGTGAGAACACTTTGCTCATGGCTATAGACATTCCCTCTCCCTTACTGTGTTTCTCACTCTGCATTCATTCATGCTTAGGAACCATGCAGCCGTCACTCACTAAGCTGACACTCCTTGGTAGGCCTCAGACTCCGAATCTGCTCCAGCGCTCAGTGAGAGATATCAGGCTCTGCTCCACCAAAGGAATGAAGGCCTTGTGTCCCTTGGTTCTTGCTTGGTGCTGGCGCTGCTGTGCTATGTAAGGCAAAGGGGAGCCGGCTCGCCTCACTGACCTGGATGATTCCCTTGCCTTCATTCTGAGAAGCGGAAAGTTCGCACATGGGCAGGAGGTAAAGGGCGGTGGGGTAGGCCTGGAAGAGCCCTTTCCAGGAATTAGGAAACTAAGTCCTTGGGGCAGACTCCTGAGCAAGAGCCAGCAGAAGCCAATAGCTACAGCTCAAACACTGCTGCCTCCCTCAAGTGCCTGAAGAAGCAGGAGGGGCAGACCAAAGCCACAACTCACTCCGTCCTAATGAAAATATGCAGGATTCTAGCTGACAGGGCTCCCAGGTGTAGTCACTCAGGGGCTCCCTTGGCCTAAGCCCACAGTCGTTTGTTTATCTGGATACAACCCGGTTCAGAGGAGACTGCACTGGGTACTTCATTCTCAACATTCTCCAAATCTCACGTGCGATGAGCCCTGGCACGCTGTGTCCCCCACTTAGCCCTTTTTGTGAAGAAAGTTCTCCACGGAATTGATTCAGAGCCACTTTCTTAGAGCAATATCCTCTTGTTTCAGCTTGGAGTTTGGTGCTGTCCTTGGGATGGTGATATAGGTATTGCTTTGGACCCTTCTCCCTTTCATTGGAGAATTGCGAGGCTGTCCCCAAACCTAGGGTGTGGAAAGATGGCCAGGGAGATTGCTTGATGGGAGTTAAGCCAGTGTTTAGGGAGGATCCGGCCTCCTGTGTGAGAGAAAGAGGAAGGGATGTTGGAGATCCCTCCTTCCTCGATTCGACCTGTGCTCATTTTGAACGGAGAACGTTGCCTCACCTGGCAGTCACTCCTCTCCCAATGCGGCTTTTTTTCCCTTGCTCCGTTTCACACAGCAAGACCACGTGGCTGTCTCCTACACAACCATATTTCAAGGATTGGAAGTGCGTTTCCAGTCAGTTCCTGAGCCAGTGCGGGCTCTCAGAGTCTGATGCTGCAGAGGAGACCGCACCCTTATGTCCCTGAGCTCTTGTTCCTCAGCAGGCTGTTCTAACGATAGTAAAATAATTGCTCTTCTTTTGAAACCAGGGGTTCCCTGGAATCCTTTCAGAGCCAGAGTCTCAGAGCCCTCTCCTTTCCTATGAAGCGGGAGTCCGGTACCATTTTGGTGAGTGTGCAATAGGCGTGGCCACAGGGGGCCGGGGAGTTGGCTTGCAGGACTTTCTGGACATCCCCAGGCCTAGAGCACCTGCAGGTGCCCGCTTGGAGAATGCTCGTGTAGGCTAAGCCACACGTTTCAGGAAGGGAGCCGTCCTCCTGCCTGATCGAGAGTTAAGTAAGATAGGTAATCTCCTGTGCAGATGGATGCTATTCCCTTAGGAGATGCAGAACTTGGGCGCTGCTTGTCCTCATGTCCATCCCATTGCTGCTTTTCTAGCTAGGTCTCAGGTCATGTTCCAGACCCCTGGGGTGGTTACGTACACAGCCATGGCTGTAGGAGTGCTGCCAGTTTCCCAGGTCAGTTTGAAGGAAATTGAATGCTCTCTGGCTCTAATTTCCAAGAGGAAACCTGCCCTTCTGGCCCTAAGCACACGGTGTTGCTTAGCTGGCTAGAGGATGCACGAACATAGGTCTCCGGTTTGTCCCCCAGGCCTCAGCCCCACTAAAGGAGATCCCTTCATTTTGGAGGACAGCAGGTGTTCACGTGGGCAGAATACTCAGGGTTGTGGCCAGCACAGAAAGGACCTTTGGATAGGATCCTGCAGCAAGTCCCACTTTCAAGCCCTTGCCCAAGGGCGGGAGTACACCCCTGCTACAGCTGTTTCACTGCTGCCCCCCCACGTACTGAGGGCAAGCGCAGACACGTAACAGGAGCCAGGATTTTCCCGCTGACCCTGAGGAAAGAATCTGGGTAGGCTCCTTGCTGACAGTACTTTCAGGTGGAACTAATAGATGGCAGGATTTGCCAAAGCCCACACGGGGTGTCTCTCATTCCTCAGTCAGTGTGGGAGCTGGGGAAGACCATGCTAGCCTTGTGACCCTCTGCATTAACTCATTCTTATCCCTGATTCAGAAACTCTGCCCTCATCTACCCATTTTCACCCCATTTGTTCTATATTCACTCTGAGCCCTCCCTGGAGTCCACTCCATGTGTTTCTCAACAGTCATACCCTGACTCTCCACTGGGGAACCTAATCCATTCTTTGTGACCCTGGAATAGTTGGCCCAAAGGGCCCTTGGCCTTCCTTCAGCCGGATAGATTTCCCCGTATGCTTCTTCATCTCTGCAGGAGTCTCCCGGAACTCAGGTTTCTGGCCTAGTAGGCCTGCGTTATTGTTTTGGTTTGGCCATAGAAGAACCTCACAGCTTGGCAGGTGTCAAGCACCTTTAGAAGACAAAACATGCTGTAAGGTGGGAAGTGATTACAGTCTGTGAATGATTCTCAGGGCAAGCTCTCTTTATTGTAAACCAGTGCAACCTTAAAGTTTTGTGAAGGGACAAGACTACCATGATCTAGTACATCCCGCTGCATTTCTGGCAGACACGTAGCACAATGGCCAGCACCTTGACTCAGTACATGTTTCTTAAAGGATATTCCTGGCTTTCTTTGACAATTCCTACCACGTAGATCCATCCCACATGAGGTTCCATATGTGACAGCACGTGAAAACTCGAAAATGGGCTGTAAGGAGTGAATTCTCAAGGAGGCCAACACCAGGAGCTGCCCCAATGGGTTTCAACCTATCTGCCAGTTCCTTCCTTCTGCCACTATGCTTGGGGCTGTTGAGTATCTATTCCTTCTAGCCAGAACTGTCACTGTTGAGCATACTGGAGGAAGATAGCAGTGCACAGACCAGAGCCTTGAGGGCCACACTAAGAGCACGGAATGAATTTGCTGGACCGCTGAGATTGCTGAGGCACTTTCTTGATACACAGGGCTCTTCGCGCCTAGGACCTGACCCAGAAACCTCCTTGTGGTGGTGAGCTGCACCCAGCTCCATAGCCTGTGGTCCCCGCGGCCCTCGGGCCACAGAGGCAAGGTCAATCCAAGTCTGAGGAAGCGCAAGTCCTGCCAATAGCAGTGGATGGGCTGCCTTGCTGGGGGCCCGCCACATCCAACATGCACACACCTGTAAGAAACTCTATCCCTGGGCACGGGTACAGTGAGTGACAGCTCCATGCTTCCTAAGTCTAAACAGGGACAGACATAGACCTAGAGGCACGGGAAGGCAGTGGCCATAAGGACGGCCAAACTACAATACTTCCAATGGGAATGGGAACAATCCGGAAAGGGGATGTGCCATTGCTTGTCCCCTCAGCCAAGAAAGGAGGTCCGCTCCCTTCCCAGCGTCAGGCCCAGGCTAAGTGCCAATGTCTAAGCTGGGCCCTTCCAATGCCCCAGGCTTCTGAATGCCTGCATGGGGTTGACAACAACTTACCGGGGTGCCTGTCACCAAACCTGTCACACAGTCCCGATGTTGGGACTACGATCCCCAGCGGAACACCGAGGATATTCGTCTCAGAGACTATATGGGATGGACCCCAGAGAGGAACTCGTTTGAAAATAGGGTGAAAATAGATTCACCGATGTCCAGAGTGCTTCACTAGGAATCAGAATGACATGACATGGAAAACGAAGTGACCAGTGCCATCTTCTAGCAAGCTGGCCCAGTAAGGAATAGCAACACAACCTCTGTGGGATTTGGTGAAGGGAGCCCTTAACAGGCTATGCGGGGGCCCTGTGACAATGTTGCCTGCAATGTTCCTTCAGAAAGACAGGAAAGTCCTGGCTTTGGGTCTGTTTTCTGACCCTTTCCCCTTAGAGGACAGAGGCAGCAGTGATACACCTCTGGCTGTTTGGGGCTCCTCCAAGGTCAAGTGATAGAACCCGACCCGGGTCCAATCATCACTTCAGAGACCCCTTTGAGCACTCTCTCCAGAGTT